>CM024719.1:51092258-51178494 GCA_014182545.1 Eucalyptus globulus
TTCAAAAACAAAAAGTACCTAATCAAACTTATGCATTCATAAAGGATGACAACTCATTCCTTTCCCATTCATAAAATATTTTTTAGTTTTGGCGTATGGTTAGATGGAAACAAGAATTTGGTTTATTGAACTTGAGTTTTCATTTTTTGATATTCAAGCTCAAAGCTCAACAACTAATCCTAGACTAGGAAGAAATTGTCTAATCAATCATAAACTTACCTAAGAAAATGTTAACAACATGTTGAGAATGGTCAAAGACACAGAAAAAGAACAATAACAATAATGATTTGAGGGACAACCATTAGAGAATATGGGAGAGGCCAAAAGGAGACATAATTGTTACCTTGCGTGCTAGAACTTTCTTGGCTTCCTCATCCCATAATCTGCTGCATTCCCAGGGCTTCTTATGTGCTGGACGAGCGATAACTCTACCTAAATCTCTTAATTGATTATGCATTATCAACTTCTTGTTATCATCGCATTTTATTAACATATGTTGAGTCATTTTTGCCAATGCAGATAGTGGATACAATTCAAGATCATCCCATAGGTAAATGGCGGATCTTTTATGAGTTCCAATGAAAAAACATGCTATGTCAAGAAAGATTTGTTGTTCTTTTGGTTCTAACGCATCATAACTTATCATCAACTTTTGTTGTACTGTCATATCAGGTGCCTTTGTCAATTTTTTTTGCATTTCTCTCCATTTTCTTTCATCTTCTTCTCCTTGGAGAAGTGAACCTATAACCATGAGAGCTAAGGGAAGCCCTCCTGTGGTGGCAACAATATTAGTAGAGAGAGCCGCAAGTTTTGTGGGAGGTTGTTCCCTTTCAAATGCATATCTACTAAACAAAAGCAAAGAGTCTTTGCAACTCATTTCTTTGAGTTCATACTCATATTTAGACTTCAAAAGGGCCTTATCTCGACTTGTAACAATGATCCTACTTCCTAACATGAAACTACACCCTCCAATCAATTTATTGAGGTGGTCTTGACAATCCACATCATCGAGAAGAATAAGTGCCTTCTTTTGTGTGCAACAGGATCGGATTGTATTAATTCCTCTGTCAGAATCTAGCACTTGATGGTCATGAAGTTTTAGTATATCTGAGATCATTTGAGATTGCACATGCTCGATACCCTTGCCATTGATTGTTTCTCTAATATCCTTGAGAAAACTGCGACACTTGAATTTGTCAAAAAGTTTGTTATAGATAATTGTAGCAAGAGTTGTCTTACCAATACCGCCGATCCCGTAAATCCCAATAATACGAGTGTCTAGACGATCGGTATCCATCAATTTCATAACCTCAACTGCATGATCATCAATTCCAACCAAGTTCATAGGAAGACATGGTTGAAAATCATGTTGCTGCTCCTTAATTATTAATTCTATGAGTTTATCTACTAATTCTGCTTCACGCCTGTCAAACGACACAACACATGACAATTTATTAATGGCTCCACAAAACAAGGATTAAAGATGATTTATAGAAAAATTCTTCTTCCAACGAGGATTTGTTAAAACAAGGTAAACAACGTACCCATTAGCAAATTTGCCTGATTCATATACTCTCAGAGCAAGTGCTGTTTTGAGCGCTTCCGGCCCTTGTTGCTTGACCTCCTCATTGAAACTATCCATACTGGATTTGAAGGCCTCTCCAAATTTCCCCTGCATGCTTTTCACATCCTTGGGTTTCACCTTGTAAAGCACAGGCAAGACTATTTGTCCTATACTCTCCTTGCACTCCATAATATGAATGAGTTCGCGGAGGCACCATTCGCTAGCAGCATAATTTTTAGAGATAACTGGAATTGAAACCTTAGAGTGCTTGATTGCATTGAGAAGATTTTTAGCAATTGGCTCGCCAAAGCGGAGGTTCTCATCATCTTTGAACACGAAGTTTGGATGGAACGGCAGGCCCACATCTCGGAGTCTATGGTAGAGGTGATCAACGAAGCCATTGCGAGTATCGGGACCTCTAAAGCTTAGGAATACGTAGTGATTTTTTCCAATCATAGAGATGGACGAACTTGAAGCTTTAGTGAATTTTGCTCGCTTGCATTGTCGTTCTTCCATTGCCGAGCACGGTCTCTCTCTCTCTCTCTCTCTCTTATGGAGGCTCGACTATTTTGGAGAGATTGGAGCAAGAAATGATTACTGGACTATCTCTACGCCAGATTTATAGTGGGGCTAGTAAATAGGAAGAAGGGAAAGCAGGAGGAAAGGCATGATTGCTTAACTATTGTGCATATTTTAATCTCTCAAAGCACGTAGGTCGTTTCATGTATTTCATGCATTCACACTAGGAATCTGGAGATGCCTTCAAATTGACTACAAAACAACTACTCACTTGTTGCCTTCTTGTGGTCAAAACTCCTCATCCTCGATGTTGGCTTCTCGTCAATATCTAATGGATGATCATTCCAATCACTGCTCCAAGAACGCCTTTCCTTTCCACTTCTTGGAGTGTTCCTCTACGCGTGCTTAGTCATGGCATTTTACTTTCAAGCATTATCTGGTGGTGGTTCTATCTCAACGTTGAACGGAATCAAGATGATATGATTTTCTTACCATTTATATCAGCAGTACAATTTTCCTGGGCTATGCATCGGAGCATTGGGTTTATATTATTGTCATTTTTTACCACAACATTAGTATTGGATCGAAAAGCAAGGAACAAACAGAAATAAAGAACTTAATGGCTATATTGGCGCTACAATCATCTTACCATTACAGTGGCCAATAGACCCATACTGTGCATGGAAAAAGTCTTGTGAAATAGATCATAAGAAATAATTATTCAAGAAATATGTGATCATCATGAAAATCAGAGCTTTTCGTAATATTGAAAGTAATTGTTTTAGAAAATATTTTATTTCAATTAAAGTGGGAAATTAAAAGGAAGTTTTTTTTTTTTTTTTAAAGAAAGTTAAGATAGATGTGATTTATGGAGAGTACCACATGTTAGCCGCCCACTAATAATGCTTTGAAGCACCGCTTTTATATTTATCTAATAAGCCATATTCATTATACCTAATTTAGATCGATACATGAAACAAATTTGATTTTATAAGCTTAAACTAAGCTCTAAGAAGTTATGCTATCTTTTTATGCACAACCATGTCAACAATTTCCTTTTATTAACTCATGAACTTTAATAAAGAACATAAATTATAAATTTAATTATGGGGCATTCATGTTGTGACTTATTTGCCTTGACTTTTGGTATATGTTCTTAGTACTATTAGTTTTACAATATTTTAAATTAGACAACCGATTAAAAGGATAATAGTTAATTATGCGGCAACATCTTCCACTTGTTGAAGGAAAGATCTCTGGCGAAGATAACCCATCAATAAGAATTTGCCACCCATTAAAAGTGCTTTTGGAGCATCGCTTTTGCATTTATCTATTGTATCTATTTATGTGAAACATATTTCATTTTATAAGCTTAATTCATAGCTCTAAGAAATTATACTCTTTTTTTTTTTTTTGTGCAAGCACATGAACAATTTGCTTTTAATTAACTTAGGAAAATTAATAAATGAAAAAATATTTTAAATTTCTCATCCGGCCCAACCACTAAAGAGCTTAAAGCAAAGCACCCACATCAATCAGCAGTATATTCACCAAATCATCCACCTAACCTTCTGTCCGTGTTGCCTTTAGTCCTCTAATTCAAGTATTTTGCACCAAACTCGTGGCAACTTTACATTAAATTATTGACCGGAATTCTTGCTTTCCACGGAAATTATTATTAGTAATTAATGTGGATTGAATACTCATAAATGATTATGCAGCTGATTCTGTTATCATTTATGCACCAGCATTTTCATTGACCCATGATCCGCATAGAAGGATCGTTCATCGTATTAATGGTAGTCTATTTTTTGCCATGACATTAACATTGTATCTAAAAGTCAGGAAGAAAATGAAAGAAAGAAAATAAATTAATAGCTATATTTCCTTGGTCTTTATAAATGTTACGATATTTTTAATTAAATACAGTTTGGCTTATGATTTCTACAATAAAAAAAATAAGAACCTCATTTATAGTTTTTATCGGGTTGATATTCCTTTTATTTTAATTTCCTAACATACATATATTCTAAATTTAATAATGAAAACAAATAATATGGAAACTTGAAAATTTATCTATCTAAAAAATTAGGAGCAAGATTTAGATTAATATTAACACGTTTATTAGTAGATAAATTAATGTCTTCTTTACAATTCCTTATGAAAATATTTATTCTTAATAAGTAGCAATATTAAACTTGCATAACTCAAAATGAGGTTCTACTTTTACCTTTAGAAAGAGCATAAGCTGAATTATATTTAAATAGAGTTATCTTAATGTTTACAAAGAAAAAAAAAAACAAAAACAAAAAATGCAATAGAAATATAACATATCTCTTCTTCGATTTAGGAGATTGATTGAAATGAAAAGATGTCATAAAATCTGGGCAATAGTGTAATTACAAACATTTGTGAATAGTATTGAATGACTTATTTGACCTTGTGAAGAACTAGACTAAACAAAATAAAAGTTTAAGAACTAGATTAAATATTTAAGAGTAGTTCAATGACCACTTAAAAAAATAAAAAGTCTTGATGATATTACCAGGACATTAGCATTGTATCGAAAAGCAAGGAAGAAAAAAGAAATAAAAGAACTTATTTTTACAGTGGCCTATAGATCCGTGCTCTGCTTGGGAAAAGTCTTGTGAAATAGATTATAGGAAATAATCATTCTAGGAAGATGTTGATCATCATGAAAAGAACGGCTTTTGATAATATTGAAAGTAACTGTTCCAAAAAAACTATTTCAATTAAAGTGGGAAAATAAAAGGAAATCATTTTGGAAGAAAGTCAAGATAAATATCCTTTATGGAGAGTACTACATGTTAGCCTCTTATTGATAACCCTTCAAAGCACCGCTTTTACATTCATCTAACAAGACATATTCATTGTACCTTATTTACATCATTGCATGAGAATATTTGATTTTATAAGCTAAAACTAAGCTCTAAGAGGTTATGCTATCTTTTTATGCACAAGCACAACCACAATTTCCTTTTTATTAACTCATGAACTTTAGTAAAGACCATATATTATAAATTTAATTACGGGATACTCATGTTGTGACTTCTTTTCTTTAAGTTTTGCTATTATGTTCTTAGTGCCATTAGTTTTGCAATTTTTCAAATTAGACAACTTATTATACGGATAATGTTTCAATTATGGGGCCTCATGGTCCACTTGTTGATGGAAAGATCTTTGGTGAAGACAACCCATCCATAGGAATTTGCCACCCATTGAAAGTGCTTTGGAGCATCACTTTTACATTTAGCTAAAAAGATATATTTATCGTATCTATTTTAGATCTATTTATGAAACGTATTTCATTTGTAAGATTAATTCATAGCTCTAAGAAATTATGCTCTCTTCCTCTTCTTCTTCTTTTACTTCTTTTGTGCAAGCACATCAACAATTAACTTATGAACCTTAACAAATGACAATATATATATATATATATATATATATATATATATATATATATATTAAATTTCTCATTCGGCCCTACCATCCAAGACTCCAAGGCCACGCTAAACACACTGGTTGCCTTTACCTGTCCAAAAGGAAAAGGAAAGAGCTTAAAGCAAAGCACCCACATCAATCAACATTATGTTCTCCAAATCTTGCACTAAGAGTTTTCTCCGTGTTGTCTTTATTCCTCTAGTTCAAGTCCTTTGCACCAAGTCGGTGGCATCTTTCAATGGAACGAGACCACTATGTGCTTAGTTCCATTCACTCTCATCAAAATCTGAAGTTAAGGTTTGTCATAATCGATATGCATGGTTTGAGGACCTTTTACTCGATCCAATTAATGTAGGATACCCATACGGTACATGATATATATATGACCACAAATAGGCATTTCTTTAAAAAGGGAGACATCTATAAGCTAGCAAAAAGAAAAAAAGTGAAATATCTAATAGTGAACAAAAGTCGAAAATCCTTTACCAAAAAAAAAAAAAAAAAAAAAAACAAAAGTCGAAAATCTATTAATTTCACTTGTAACTCACAATTTTCACCCATACGTTTTAATTTTGAATGATGAGCTTTTATATAAATGGATAATTTACATTGTACTTTATTCTCCAAATCTTCCACCTAACCTTCTGTCCGTGTTGCCTTTAGTCCTCTAATTCAAGTCTTTTGCACCAAACTCGTGGCAACTTTACATTAAATTATTGACCGGAATTCTTACTTTCCATGGAAATTATTATTAGTAATTAATGTGGATCGAACACTCGTAAAGGATTATGCAGCTGATTCTGCTATCATTTATGCATCGGCATTTTCATTGACTCGTGATCCGCATAGAAGGATCGTTTAAATTTTTAACGGTAGTCTCTTTTTTGCCACGACATTAACATTGTATCTAAAAGTCATGAAGAAAATGAAAGAAAGAAAATAACTTAATAGCTATATTCCCTTGGTCTTTATAAATGTTATGATATTTTTATTTAAATACATTTTGGCTTATGATTTCTACAAAAAAAAGAAGAACCTCATTTACAGTTTTTATCGGGTTGATATTCCTTTTATTTTAATTTCCTAACGACATGTATTCAAAATTTGATAATGAAAACAAATAACATAGAAACATGAAAATTTATCTACCTAAAAATTAGGAGCAAGATTTAGATTAATATAAATACGTTTATTAGTACATAAATTAATGTCTTCTATAGATATCCGTATGAAAAATATTTATTCTTAAATAAGCAGCAATATTAAAATTGCATAACTCAAAATGAGGTTCTGGTTTTACCTTTAGAGAGATTATAAGCTGAATTATATTTAAATAGAGTTATCTCAGTGTTTACAAAGAGAAAAAAAAAAGGCAATAGAATTATAACATATCTTTTGACTCATTTAGGAGATTGATTGAAATGAAAAGTTGTCATAAAATCTGGGCAATAGTGTAATTTCAAAATTTTGTGAATAGTATTGATTGACTTATTTGACCTTGTGGGGAACTGGACTAAACAAACTAAAAGTCTAAGAAATAGATTAAATATTTAAGAGTAGTTCAATGACCACTTAAAAAATAAAAACTTGATGATATTACCAGGACATTAGCATTGTATCGGAAAGCAAGGAAGAAAACGAAATAAAAGCACTTATTTTTACGATGGCCTATAGATCCGTGCTCTGCTTGGGAAAAGTCTTGTGAAATAGATTATAGGAAATAATCATTCGAGGAAGATGTTGATCATCATGAAAAGAACAGCTTTGATAATATTGAAAGTAACTGTTCCAAAAGCTATTTCAATGAAAGTGGGAAACATAAAAGGAAATTTTTGGAAGAAAGTTAAGATAAATATCCTTTCTGGAGAGTATTACAAGTTAGCCTCAATTAATGTAGGATACCCATACTGTACATGATATACATGACCACAAATAGGCATTTTTTAAAAAAGGGAGACATCTATAAGCTAGCAACAAGAAAAAAAGTGAAATATCTAATAGCGAACATAAGTCGAAAATATATTAATTTCACTCATAACTCACAATTTTCACTCATACTTAATTTTGACCAATGAGCTTTTATATAATTAGATAATTTATATTGTACTTTATTCTCCAAATCTTCGACCTAACCTTTTCTCCGTGTTGCCTTTAGTCCTCCAATTCAAGTCTTTTTCCCCAAAGTGGTGGCAACTTTGCATTAAATTGTTGACCGGAATTCCTGCCTTCCATGGAAATTATTATAAGTAATTAATGTGGATTGAACACTTGTAAAGGATTATGTAGTTGATTCTATTATCATTTATGCACTAGCTTTTTCATTGACCCGTGATCCGCATAGAAGGATCATTTAACGTTTTAATGGTAGTCTCTTTTTTGCCACGACATTAACTTTGTATCTAAAAGTGAGGAAGAAAATGAAAGAAACAAAATAACTTAATAGCTATATTCCCTTGGTCTTTATAAATGTTACGATATTTTTATTTAAATACATTTTGGCTTATGAGTTCTACAATAAAAAAATAAGAACCTCATTTATAGTTTTTGTCGGGTTGATATTCCTTTTATTTAATTTCCTAAAATACATGTATTCTAAATTTGATAACGAAAACAAGTTACATAGAAACTTGAAAATTTATCTACCTAAAAAATTAGAAGCAAGATTTAGATTAATATAAATACGTTTATTAGTAGATAAATTAATGTCTTCTTTAGATATCCGTATGAAAATATTTATTCTTAAATAAGCAGCAATATTAAAATTGCATAACTCAAAATGAGGTTCTACTTTTACCGTTAGAGAGATTATAAGTTGAATTATATTTAAATAGAGTTATCTTAATGCTTACAAACAGAAAAAAACAAAAAACAAAAAACAAAAAAGGCAATAGAAATATAACATATCTTTTGATTCATTTAGGAGATTGATTGAAATGAAAAGATGTCGTAAAATCAGGGCAATAATGTAATTTCAAAATTTTGTGAATAGTATTGATTGACTTATTTGACCTTGTGGGGAACTAGACTAAACAAACTAAAAGTTTAAGAACTAGATAAAATATTTAAGAGTAGTTCAATGACCACTTAAAAAAATAAAAAGTCTTGATGATATTACCAAGACGTTAGTATTGTCTCGAAAACCAACAAAAAAAGAAATAAAATTTACAGTGGCCTATAGATCCATTCTCTGTGTGGGAAAAATCTTGTGAAATTGATTATAGGAGATAATCATTCGAGGAAGATGTTGATCATCATGAAAAGAACAGTTTTTGGCAATATTGAAAGTAACTGTTCTAAAAAAGCTATTTCAATTAAAGTTGGAAAATAAAAGGAAATTTTTTTTGAAGAAAGTTAAGATAAATATCCTTTATGGAGAGTACTACATGTTAGTCTCTTATTGATAACGCTTCAATTGTGGGGGCTCATGGTCCACTTGTTGATGGAAAGATCTCTGGTGAAGACAACCCATCTGTAGGAATTTGCCACCCATTGAAAGTGCTTTGGAGCATCACTATTACATTTAGCTAATAAGATATATTTATAGTGTCTATTTTAGATGTATTTATGAAACGTATTTCATTTATAAGATTAATTCATAGTTCTAAGAAATTATGCTCTCTTCTTCTTCTTCTTCTTCTTCTTCTTCTTCTTCTGTGCAAACACGTCAACAATTAACTGATGAACCTTAATAAATGACAAAAAAAAATATTAAATTTCTCATTTGGCCCTACCATCCAAGACTCCAAGGCCACGCGAAACACGCTGGTTGCCTTTAGCTATCCAAAAGTAAAAGGAAAAAGCTTAAAGCAAAGCACCCACATCAATCAACATTATTTTCTCCAAATCTTCCGCTTGGAGTTTTCTCCGTGTTGTCTTTATTCCCGTAGTTCAAGTCTTTTGCACCAAGTCAGTGGCATCTTTCAATGGAACGAGATGACTCTTGGAGATATTACGGCCCACCACTATGTGCTTAGTTCCGTTCACTCTCATCAAAATCTGAAGTTAAGGTTTGTCATAATTGATATGCATGGTTTGAGGACCTTTTACTCGATCCAATTAATGGAGGATACCGATAATGTACATGATATATATGACCACAAATTGTTATTTTTTTTTTAAAAAAAAAGGGAGACATCTATAACCTAGCAAAAAGAAAAAAAAAGGGAAATATCTAATAGTGAACACAAGTCGAAAATCTATTAATTTCACTCGTAACTCACAATTTTCACTCATACTTAATTTTGAATGATGAGCTTCCATATAATTAGATAATTTACATTGTACTTTATTCTCCAAATCTTCCACCTAACCTTCTGTCCGTGTTGCCTTTAGTCCTCTAATTCAAGTCTTTTGCACCAAACTGGTGGCAACTTTACATTAAATTATTGACCTGAATTCTTGGTTTCCATGGAAATTATTATTAGTAATTAATGTGGATTGAACACTCGTAAAGGATTATGCAGCTGATTCTTCTATCATTTATGCACCAGTATTTTCATTGACCCGTGATCTGCATAGAAGGATCGTTTAATTTTTTCACGGTAGTCTCTTTTTTGCCACGACATTAACATTCTATCTAAAAGTCAGGAAGAAAATGAAAGAAAGAAAATAACTTAATAGCTATATTCCCTTGGTCTTTATAAATGTTACGATATTTTTATTAAATACATTTTGGCTTATGATTTCTACAATAAAAAAATAAGAACCGCATTTATAGTTTTTATTGGGTTGATATTCCTTTTATTTTAATTTCCTTACATTTATTTTAAATTTGATAATGAAAACAAACAACATAGAAACTTGAAAATTTATCTACCTAAACAATTATGAGCAAGATTTAGATTAATATAAATACGTTTATTAGTAGATAAAATAATGTCTTGTTTAGATATCCGTATGAAAATATTTATTCTTAAATAAGCAGCAATGTTAAAATAGCATAACTCAAAATGAGGTTGAACTCTTACCTTTAGAGAGACTATAAGCTGAATTATATTTAAATAGAGTTATCTAACTATTTACAAAGAGAAAAAAAAAACAAAAAAGGCAATAGAAATATAACATATCTTTTGATGCATTTAGGAGATTGATTGAAATGAAAAGATGTCATAAAATCTGGGCAAGAGTGTAATTTCAAAAATTTGTGAATAGTATGGATTGACTTATTCGACCTTGTGGGGAACTGGACCAAACAAACTAAAAGTTTAAGAAATAGATTAAATATTTAAGAGTAGTTCAATGACCACTTAAAAAAAATAAAAAAGTCTTGATGATATTACCAGGACATTAGCATTGTATCGAAAAGCAAGGAAGAAAAAGAAAGAAAAGAACTTATTTTTACAGTGGCCTATAGATTCGTGCTCTGCTTGGGAAAAGTCTTGTGAAATAGATTATAGGAAATAATCATTCGAGGAAGATGTTGATCATCATGAAAAGAACAGCTTTTGATAATATTGAAAGTAACTGTTCCAAAAAAGCTATTTCAATTGAAGTGGGAAACATAAAAGGAAATTTTTTTGGAAGAAAGTTAAGATAAATATCCTTCCTGGAGAGTATTACATGTTAGCCTCATATTGATAACGCTTCAAAGCACCGCTTTTACATTCATCTAACAAGACATATTCGTTGTACCTTATTTACATCGATGCATGAGCATATTTAATTTAATAAGCTTAAACTAAGCTCTAAGAGGTTATGCTTTCTTTTTACGCACAAGCACAACCACAATTTCCTTTGTATTAACTCATGAAACACGCTGGGTGCCTTTAGCTGTTGAAAAGGAAAAGGAAAAGGAAAAAGCTTAAAGCAAAGCACCCACATCAATCAACATTATTTTATCCAAATCTTCCCCTAGTTCAAGTCTTTTGGACCAAGTCGGTGGCATCTTTCAATCCAACGAGATGACTCTTGGAGATGTTATGGCCCACCACTACGTGCTTAGTTCCGTTTAATCTCATCAAAATTGGAAGTTAAGGTTTGTCATAATCGATATGCATGGTTTCAGGACCTTTTACTCGATCCAATTAATGTAGAATACCGATACTGCACATGATATACATGACCACAAATAGGCATTTTTTTAAAAAGGGTGACATCTATAAGCTAGCAAAAAGAAAAAAAGTGAAATATCTAATAGTGAACAAAAGTCGAAAATATATTAATTTCACTTGTACCTCACAATTTTCACACATACTTAATTTTGACCGATGAGCTTTTATATAATTAGATAATTTATAATGTACTTTATCCTCCAAATCTTCGACCTAACCTTTTCTCCGTGTTGCCTTTAGTCCACTAATTCAAGTCTTTTGCCCCAAACTGGTGGCAACTTTGCATGAAATTATTGACCGGAATTCCTACCTTCCACGGAAATTATTATAAGTAATTAATGTGGATTGAACACTCGTAAAGGATTATGTAGTTGATTCTTTTATCATTTATGCACCAGCATTTTCATTGACCCGTGATCCGCATAGAAGGATCGTTTAACGTTTTAATGGTAGTCCCTTTTTTGCCACGACATTAACTTTGTATCGAAAAGTCAGGAAGAAAATGAAAGAAAGAAAATAACTTAATAGCTATATTCCCTTGGTCTTTATAAATGTTACGATATTTTTATTTAATTACATTTCGGTTTATGAGTTCTACAATAAAAAAATAAGAACCTCATTTATAGTTTTTATCGGGTTGATATTCCCTTTATTTTAATTTCCTACAATGCATGTATTCTAAATTTGATAATGAAAACAAATTACATAACATAGAAACTTGAAAATTTATCTACCTAAAAAATTAGAAGCAAGATTTAGATTAATATAAATATGTTTATTAGAAGATAAATTATTGTCTTGTTTAGATATCCGTATGAAAATATTTATTCTTTAAAAAGTAGCAATATTAAAATTGCATAACTCAAAATGAGGTTCTACTTTTACCGTTAGAGAGATTACAAGCTGAATTATATTTAAATAGAGTTATCTTAATATTTACAAACACAAAAAAAAAAAAAAAAAAAAAGGCAATAGAAATATAAGATATCTTTTGATTCATTTAGGAGATTGATTGCAATGAAAAGATGTCATAAAATCGTGGCAATAGTGTAATTTGAAAAATTTGTGAATAGTATTGATTGCCTTATTTGACGCTGTGGGGAACTAGACTAAATATACTAAAAGTTGAAGAAGTAGATTAAATATTTAAGAGTAGTTCAATGACCACTTAAAAAATAAAAAGTCTTGATGATACTACCGGGACATTAGTATTGTATCGAAAAGCAAGGAAAAAAGAAATAAAATTTACAGTGGCCTATAGATCCATTCTTTGCGTGGGAAAAATCTTGTGAAATTGATTATAGGAAAAAATCATTGGAGGAAAATGTTGATCATCATGAAAATAAAAGGAAATTTTTTTGGAAGAAAGTTAAGATAAATATCCTTTATGGAGAGTACTACATGTTAGCCTCTTATTGATAACGCTTCAGTCATGGGGCCTCATGGTCCACTTCTTGATGAAAAGATATCTGGTGAAGACAACCCATCTGTAGGAATTTGCCACCCATTGAAAGTGCTTTGGAGCATCACTTTTACATTTAGCTAATAAGATATATTTATAGTGTCTATTTTAGATGTATTTATGAAACGTATTTCATTTATAAGATTAATTCATAGTTCTAAGAAATTATGCTCTCTTCTTCTACTACTTCTTCTTTTGTGCAAACACGTCAACAATTAACTTATGAACCTTAATAAATGACAAAAAAAAAATATCATATTTCTCATTCGGCCCTACCATCCAAGACTCCAAGGCCACGCGAAACACGCTAGTTGCCTTTAGTTGTCCAAAAGGAAAAGGATAGAGCTTAAAGCAAAGCACCCTCATCAATCAACATTATTTTCTCCAAATCTTCCGCTTAGAGTTTTCTCCGTGTTGTTTTTGTTCCCCTAGTTCAAGTCTTTTGCACCAAGTCGGTGGCATCTTTCAATCCAACGAGATGACTCTTGGAGATGTTATGTCCCACCACTATGTGCTTAGTTCCGTTTAATCTCATCAAAATCTGAAGTTAAGGTTTGTCATAATCGATATGCATGCTTTCAGGACCTTTTTCTCGATCCAATTAATGTAGGATACCGATACTATACATGATATACATGACCACAAATAGGCATTTTTTTTAAAAAGGGCGACATCTATAAGCTAGCAACAAGAAAAAAAGTGAAATATCTAATAGTGAACATAAGTTGAAAATATATTAATTTCACTCGTAACTCACAATTTTCACTCATACTTAATTTTGACTGATGAGCTTTTGTGTAATTAGATAAAAATATATTGTACTTTATTCTCCAAATCTTCGACCTAACCTTTTCTCCGTGTTGCCTTTAGTCCTCAAATTCAAGTATTTTGCCCCAAACTGGTGGCAACTTTGCATTAAATTATTTACCGGAATTCCTACCTTCCATGGAAATTATTATAAGTAATTAATGTGGATTGAACACACGTAAAGGATTATGTAGTTGATTCTATTATCATTTATGCACCAGCATTTTCATTGACCTGTGATCCGCATAGAAGGATCGTTTAATGTTTTAATGGTAGTCTCTTTTTTGCCACCACATTAACTTTGTATCTAAAAGTGAGGAAGAAAATGAAAGAAACAAAATAACTTAATAGCTATATTCCCTTGGTCTTTATAAATGTTACGATATTTTTATTTAAATACATTTTGGCTTATGAGTTCTACAATAAAAAAAAATAAGAACCTCATTTATAGTTTTTATCGGGTTGATATTCCTTTTATTTTAATTTCCTAAAATACATGTATTCTAAATTTGATAATGAAAACAAATTACATAGAAACTTGAAAATTTATCTACCTAAAAAATTAGAAGCAAGATTTAGATTAATATAAATACATTTATTAGTTGATAAATTAATGTCTTCTTTAGATATCCCTATGAAAATATTTATTCTTAAATAAGCAGCAATATTAAAATTGCATAACTCATAATGAGGTTCTGGTTTTACCTTTAGAGAGATTATAAGCTGAATTATATTTAAATAGAGTTATCTCGGTGTTTACAAAGAGAAAAAAAAAAACAAAAAAGGCAATAGATATATAACATATCTTTTCATTCATTTGGGAGATTGATTGAAATGAAAAGATGTCATAAAATCTGGGCAATAGTGTAATTTGAAAATTTTGTGAATAGTATTGATTGACTTATTTCACCTTGTGGGGAACTGGACTAAACAAACTAAAAGTTTAAGAAATAGATTAAATATTTAAGAGTAGTTCAATGAGCACATAAAAAAATAAAAAAGTCTTGATGATATTACCAGGACATTAGCATTGTATCGAAAAGCAAGGAAGAAAAAGAAATAAAAGAACTTATTTTTACAGTGGCCTTTAGATCCGTGCTCTGCTTGGGAAAAGTCTTGTGAAATAGATTATAGGAAATAATCATTCAAGGAAGATGTTGATCATCTGGAAAAGAATAGCTTTTGATAAGATTGAAAGTAACTATTCCAAAAAAGCTATTTCAATTAAGGTGGAAAACATAAAAGGAAATTTTTTTGGAAGAAAGTTAAGATAGATATCCTTTCTGGAGAGTATTACATGTTAGCCTCATATTGATAACGCTTCAAAGCACCGCTTTTACATTCATCTAACAAGACATATTCGTTGTACCTTATTTACATCGATGCATGAGCATATTTAATTTTATAAGCTTAAACTAAGCTCTAAGAGGTTATGCTTTCTTTTTACGCACAAGCACAACCACAATTTCCTCTGTATTAACTGATGAAACACGCTGGGTGCCTTTAGCTGTCGAAAAGGAAAAGGAAAAGGAAAAAGCTTAAAGCAAAGCACCCACATCAATCAACATTATTTTATCCAAATCTTCCGCTTAGAGTTTTCTCCGTGTTGTCTTTGTTCCCCTAGTTCAAGTCTTTTGGACCAAGACGGTGGCATCTTTCAATCGAATGACATGACTCTTGGAGATGTTATGTCCCACCACTATGTGCTTAGTTTCGTTTAATCTCATCAAAATCTGAAGTTAAGGTTTGTCATAATCGATATGCATGCTTTCAGGACCTTTGACTCGATCCAATTAATGTAGGATACCGATACTGTACATGATATACATGACCACAAATAAGCATTTTTTTTTAAAAGGGAGACATCTATAAGCTAGCAAAAAGAAAAAAAGTGAATTATCTAATAGTGAACATAAGTCGAAAATATATTAATTTCACTCGTAACTCACAATTTTCACTCATAGTTAATTTTGACAGATCAGCTTTTATATAATTAGATAATTTATATTGTACTTTATTCTCCAAATCTTCGACCTAACCTTTTCTCCGTGTTGCCTTTAGTCCTTAAATTCAAGTCTTTTGCCCCAAACCGGTGGCAACTTTGCATTAAATTATTTACTAGAATTCCTGCCTGCCACGGAAATTATTATAAGTAATTAATGTGGATTGAACACTCGTAAAGGACTATGTAGTTGATTCTATTATCATTTGTGCACCAGCATTTTCATTGACCCGTGATCCGCATAGAAGGATCGTTTAACGTTTTAATGGTAGTCTCTTTTTTGCCCCCACATTAACTTTGTATCTAAAAGTCAGGAAGAAAATGAAAGAAAGAAAATAACTTAATAGCTATATTCCCTTGGTCTTTATAAAAGTCACGATATTTTTATTTAAATACATTTGGGCTTATGAGTTCTACAATAAAAAATAATAACCTCATTTATAGTTTTTATCGGGTTGATATTCCTTTTATTTTAATTTCCTAAAATACATGTTTTCTAAATTTGATAATAAAAACAAATTACATAGAAACATGAAAATTTATCTACCTAAAAAATTAGAACCAAGATTAAGATTAATATAAATATGTTTATTTGTAGATAAATTAATGTCTTGTTTAGATATCCGTATGAAAATATTTATTCTTAAATAAGAAGCAATATTAAAATTGCATAACTCAAAATGAGTTTCTGGATTTACCTTTAGAGAGATTATAAGCTGAATTATATTTAAATAGAGTTATCTCAATGTTTACAAAGAGAAAAAAAAAAAAAAAGGCAATAGAAATATAACATATCTTTTGATTCATTTAGGAGATTGATTGAAATGAAAAGATGTCATAAAATCTGGGAATAGTGTAATTTCAAAAATTTGTGTATAGTACTGATTGACTTATTTGACCTTGTGGGGAACTAGAATAAACAAACTAAAAGTTTAAGAAATAGATTAAATATTTAAGATTAGTACAATGACGACTCAAAAAAATAAAAAAGTATTGATGATATTACCAAGACTTTAGCATTGTATCGAAAAGCAAGGAAGAAAAAGAAATAAGAGAACTTATTTTTACAGTGGCCTATAGATCCGTGCTCTGCTTGGGAAAAGTCTTGTGAAATAGATCATAGGAAATAATCATTCAAGGAAGATGTTGATCATCATGAAAAGAACAGTTTTTGATAATATTGAAAGTAACCGTTCCAAAAAAGCTATTTCAAATTAAGTGGGAAACATAAAAGGAAATTTTTTTGGAAGAAAGTTAAGATAAATATCCTTTCTGGAGAGCATTAGATGTTACCCTCATATTGATAAAGCTTCAAAGCACCCCTTTTACATTCATCTAACAAGACATATTCGTTGTACCTTATTTACATCGATGCGTGAGCATATTTAATTTTATAAGCTTAAACTAAGCTCTAAGAGGTTATGCTTTCTTTTTACGCACAAGCACAACCACAATTTCCTTTGTATTAACTCATGAAACATGCTGGGTGCCTTTAGCTGTTGAAAAGGAAAAGGAAAAGGAAAAGGAAAAAGCTTAAAGCAAAGCACCCACATCAATCAACATTATTTTATCCAAATCTTCTGCTTAGAGTTTTCTCCGTGTTGTCTTTGTTCCCCTAGTTCGAGTCTTTTGGACCAAGTCGGTGGCATCTTTCAATCCAACGAGATGACTCTTGGAGATATTATGGCCCACCACTACGTGCTTAGTTCCGTTTAATCTCATCAAAATCTGATCTTCAGGTTTGTCATAATCGATATGCATGGTTTTACGACCTTTTACTCGATCCAATTAATATAGGATGCCGATACTGAACATGATATACATGACCACAACTAGGCATTTTTTTAAAAAGGGAGACATATATAAGCTAGCAAAAAGAAAAAAAAGTGAAAAATCTAATAGTGAACATAAGTTGAAAATATATTAATTTCACTCGTAACTCACAATTCTCACTCATACTTAATTTTGACTGATGAGCTTTTATGTAATTAGATAATTTATATTGTACTTTATTCTCCAAATCTTCGACCTAACATTTTCTCTGTGTTGCCTTCAGTCCTCTAATTCAAGTCTTTTGCCCCAAACTGGTGGCAACTTTGCATTAAATTATTGACTGGAATTCCAGCCTTCCACGGAAATTATTATAAGTAATTAATGTGGATTGAACACTCGTAAAGGATTATGTAGTTGATTCTTTTATCATTTATGCACCAGCATTTTCATTGACCCGTCATCCGCATAGAAGGATCGTTTAACGTTTTAATGGTAGTCTTTTTTTTTGCCACCACATTAACTTTGTATCCAAAAGTCAGGGAGAAAATGAAAGAAAGAAAATAACTTAATAGCTATATTCCCTGGTCTTTATAAATGTTACGATATTTTTATTTAAATACATTTTTGTCTTGTGAGTTCTACAATAAAAAAATAAGAACCTCATTTATAGTTTTTATCGGGTTGATATTCCTTTTATTTTAATTTCCTAAAATACATGTATTCTAAATTTGATAATGAAAACAAATTACATAGAAACTTGAAAATTTATCTACCTAAAAATTAGAAGCAAGATTTAGATTAATATAAATATGTTTATTAGTCGTTGAATTAATGTCTTCTTTAGATATCCGTATGAAAATATTTATTCTTTAATAAGTAGCAATATTAAAATTGCATAACTCAAAATGAGGTTCTACTTTTACCGTTAGAGAGATTATAAGCTGAATTATATTTAAATAGGGCTATCTTAATATTTATAAACAGAAAAACAAAAAACAAAAAAATCCAATAGAAATATAACATATCTTTTTGATTCATTTAGACATTGATTCCAATGAAAAGATGTCATAAAATCGGGGGCAATGGTGTAATTTGAAAATTTTGTGAATAGTATTGATTGACTTATTTGCGTTGTGAGGAGCTAGACTAAATATACTAAAAGTTGAAGAAGTAGATTAAATATTTAAGAGTAGTTCAATGACCACTTAAAAATAAAAAGTCTTGATGATATTACCGGGACATTAGTATTGTATCGAAAAGCGAGGAAAAAGAAATAACATTTACAAAGTGGCCTATAGATCCATTGTTTGCGTGGGAAAAATCTTGTGAAATTGATCATAGGAAAAAATCATTCGAGGAAGATGTTGATCATCATGAAAATAAAAGGAAATTTTTTTGGAAGAAAGTTAAGATAAATATCCTTTGTGGAGAGTACTACATGTTAGCCTCTTATTGATAACGATTCAATTATGGGGCCTCATGGTCCAGTTCTTGATGGAAAGATTTCTGGTGAAGACAACCCATCTGTAGGAATTTGCCACCCATTGAAAGTACTTTGGAGCATCACTTTTACATTTAGCTAATAAGATATATTTATAGTGTCTATTTTAGATGTATTTATGAAATGTATTTCATTTATAAGATTAATTCATAGTTCTAAGAAATTATGCTCTCTTATTCTTATTCTTCTTCTTCTTCTTCTTCTTCTTCTTCTACTTCTTCTGTGAAAACACGCCAACAATTAACTTATAAACCTTAATAAATGACAAAAAGATAAAAATTATATTTCTCATTCGGCCCTACCATCCAAGACTCCAAGGCCACGCGAAACACGTTGGTTGCCTTTAGCTGTCCAAAAGGAAAAGGAAAGAGCTTAAAGCAAAGCACCCTCATCATTCAACATTATTTTCTCCAAATCTTCCGCTTAGAGTTTTCTCCGTGTTGTTTTCGTTCCCCTAGTTCAAGTCTTTTGCACCAAGTCGGTGGAATCTTTCAATTCAACGAGATGACTCTTGGAGATGTTATGTCCCACCACTATGAGCTTAGTTGCTTTTAATCTCATCAAAATCTGAAGTTAAGGTTTGTCATAATCGATATGTATGCTTTCAGGACCTTTTACTCGATCCAATTAATGTAGGATACCGATACTGTACATGATATACATGACCACAAATAAGCATTTTTTTTAAAAGGGAGACATCTATAAGCTAGCAAAAAGAAAAAAAGTGAATTATCTAATAGTGAACATAAGTCGAAAATATATTAATTTCACTCGTAACTCACAATTTTCACTCATACTTAATTTTGACAGATGAGCTTTTATATAATTGGATAATTTATATTGTACTTTATTCTCCAAATCTTCGACCTAACCTTTTCTCCGTGTTGCCTTTAGTCCTCAAATTCAAGTCTTTTGCCCCAAACTGGTGGCAACTTTGCATTAAATTATTTACCGGAATTCCCGCCTGCTTATAAGTAATTAATGTGGATTGAACACTCGTAAAGGACTATGTAGTTGATTCTATTATCATTTATGCACCAGCGTTTTCATTGACCCGTCATCTACATAGAAGGATCGTTTAACGTTTTAATGGTAGTCTCTTTTTTGCCACAACATTAACTTTGTATCCAAAAGTCAGGGAGAAAATGAAAGAAAGAAAATAACTTAATAGCTATATTCCCTTGGTCTTTATAAATGTTACGATATTTATATTTAAATACATTTTTTTTCGAGTGAGTTCTACAATAAAAAAATAGGAACCTCATTTATAGTTTTTATCGGTTGATATTCCTTTTATTTTAATTTCCTAAAATACATGTATTCTAAATTTGATAATGAAAACAAATTACATAGAAACTTGAAAATTTATCTACCTAAAAATTAGAAGCAAGATTTAGATTAATATAAATATGTTTATTAGTCGTTGAATTAATGTCTTCTTTAGATATCCGTATGAAAATATTTATTCTTTAATAAGTAGCAATATTAAAATTGCATAACTCAAAATGAGGTTCTACTTTTACCGTTAGAGAGATTATAAGCTGAATTATATTTAAATAGGGCTATCTTAATATTTATAAACAGAAAAAACAAAAAACAAAAAATCCAATAGAAATATAACATATCTTTTGATTCATTTAGGACATTGATTCCAATGAAAAGATGTCATAAAATCGGGGCAATGGTGTAATTTGAAAATTTTGTGAATAGTATTGATTGACTTATTTGCGTTGTGAGGAGCTAGACTAAATATACTAAAAGTTGAAGAAGTAGATTAAATATTTAAGAGTAGTTCAATGACCACTTAAAAAATAAAAAGTCTTGATGATATTACCGGGACATTAGTATTGTATCGAAAAGCGAGGAAAAAAAGAAATAACATTTACAGTGGCCTATAGATCCATTGTTTGCGTGGGAAAAATCTTGTGAAATTGATCATCGGAAAAAAATCATTCGAGGAAGATGTTGATCATCATGAAAATAAAAGGAAATTTTTTTGGAAGAAAGTTAAGATAAATATCCTTTATGGAGAGTACTACATGTTAGCCTCTTATTGATAACGATTCAATTATGGAGCCTCATGGTCCAGTTCTTGATGGAAAGATTTCTGGTGAAGACAACCCATCTGTAGGAATTTGCCACCCATTGAAAGTACTTTGGAGCATCACTTTTACATTTAGCTAATAAGATATATTTATAGTGTCTATTTTAGATGTATTTATGAAATGTATTTCATTTATAAGATTAATTCATAGTTCTAAGAAATTATGCTCTCTTATTCTTCTTCTTCTTCTTCTTCTTCTACTTCTTCTGTGAAAACACGTCAACAATTAACTTATCAACCATAATAAATGACAACAAAGGTAAAAATTATATTTCTCATTCGGCCCTACCATCCAAGACTCCAAGGCCACGCGAAACACGTTGGTTGCCTTTAGCTGTCCAAAAGGAAAAGGAAAGAGCTTAAAGCAAAGCACCCTCATCATTCAACATTATTTTCTCCAAATCTTCCGCTTAGAGTTTTCTCCGTGTTGTTTTCGTTCCCCTAGTTCAAGTCTTTGCACCAAGTCGGTGGAATCTTTCAATTCAACGAGATGACTCTTGGAGATGTTATGTCCCACCACTATGAGCTTAGTTGCTTTTAATCTCATCAAAATCTGAAGTTAAGGTTTGTCATAATCGATATGTATGCTTTCAGGACCTTTTACTCGATCCAATTAATGTAGGATACCGATACTGTACATGATATACATGACCACAAATAAGCATTTTTTTTTAAAAGGGAGACATCTATAAGCTAGCAAAAAGAAAAAAAGTGAATTATCTAATAGTGAACATAAGTCGAAAATATATTAATTTCCCTCGTAACTCACAATTTTCACTCATACTTAATTTTGACAGATGAGCTTTTTATATAATTGGATAATTTATATTGTACTTTATTCTCCAAATCTTCGACCTAACCTTTTCTCCGTGTTGCCTTTAGTCCTCAAATTCAAGTCTTTTGCCCCAAACCGGTGGCAACTTTGCATTAAATTATTTACCGGAATTCCTGCCTCGCTTATAAGTAATTAATGGGGATTGAACACTCGTAAAGGACTATGTAGTTGATTCTATTATCATTTATGCACCAGCGTTTTCATTGACCCGTCATCCGCATAGAAGGATCGTTTAACGTTTTAATGGTAGTCTCTTTTTGCCACCACATTAACTTTGTATCCAAAAGTCAGGGTGAAAATGAAAGAAAGAAAATAACTTAATAGCTATATTCCCTTGGTCTTTATAAATGTTACGATATTTTTATTTACATACATTTTGTATTGTGAGTTCTACAATAAAAAAATAAGAACCTCATTTATAGTTTTTATCGGGTTGATATTCCTTTTATTTTAATTTTCTAAAATACATGTATTATAAAATTTGATAATGAAAACAAATTACATAGAAACTTGAAAATTTATCTACCTAAAAATTAGAAGCAAGATTTAGATTAATATAAATATGTTTATTAGTTGTTGAATTAATGTCTTCTTTAGATATCCGTACGAAAATATTTATTCTTTAATAAGTAGCAATATTAAAATTGCAAAACTCAAAATGAGGTTCTACTTTTACCGTTAGAGAGATTATAAGCTGAATTATATTTAAATAGGGTTATCTTAATATTTACAAACAGAAAAAACGAAAAACAAAAAAGGCAATAGAAATATAACATATCTTTTGACTCATTTAGTAGATTGATTCCAATGAAAAGTTGTCATAAAATCGGGCAATGGTGTAATTTGAAAATTTTGTGAATAGTATTGATTGACTTATTTGACGTTGTGAGGAACTAGACTAAATATACTAAAAGTTGAAGAAGTAGATTAAATATTTAAGAGTAGTTCATTGACCACTTAAAAATAAAAAGTCTTGATGATTTTACGGGACATTAGTATTGTATCGAAAAGCGAGGAAAAAGAAATAACATTTACAGTGGCCTATAGATCCATTGTTTGCGTGGGAAAAATCTTGTGAAATTGATCATAGGAAAAAATCATTCGAGGAAGATGTTGATCATCATGAAAATAAAAGGAAATTTTTTTGGAAGAAAGTTAAGATAAATATCCTTTACGGAGAGTACTACATGTTAGCCTCTTATTGATAACGATTCAATTATGGGGCCTCATGGTCCAGTTCTTGATGGAAAGATTTCTGGTGGAGACAACCCATCTGTAGGAATTTGCCACCCATTGAAAGTACTGTGGAGCATCACTTTTACATTTAGCTAATAAGATATATTTATAGTGTCTATTTTAGATGTATTTATGAAATGTATTTCATTTATAAGATTAATTCATAGTTCTAAGAAATTATGCTCTCTTATTCTTCTTCTTCTTCTTCTTCTTCTTCTACTTCTTCTGTGAAAAACACGTCAACAATTAACTTATCAACCTTAAAAAATGACAAAAAAGATAAAAATTATATTTCTCATTCGGCCCTACCATCCAAGACTCCAAGGCCACGCGAAACACGTTGGTTGCCTTTAGCTGTCCATGATATATTTATAGTGTCTATTTTAGATGTATTTATGAAATGTATTTCATTTATAAGATTAATTCATAGTTCTAAGAAATTACGCTCTCTTATTCTTCTTCTTCTTCTTCTTCTTCTTCTACTTCTTCTGTGAAAACACGTCAACAATTAACTTATCAACCTTAATAAATGACAAAAAAGGTAAAAATTATATTTCTCATTCGGCCCTACCATCCAGGACTCCAAGGCCACGCGAAACACGTTGGTTGCCTCTAGCTGTCCAAAAGGAAAAGGAAAGAGCTTAAAGCAAAGCACCCTCATCAATCAACATTATTTTCTCCAAATCTTCCGCTTAGAGTTTTCTCTCCGTGTTGTTTTTGTTCCCCTAGTTCAAGTCTTTTTGCACCAAGTCGGTGGAATCTTTCAATTCAACGAGATGACTCTTGGAGATGTTATGTCCCACCACTATGTGCCTAGTTCCTTTTAATCTCATCAAAATCTGAAGTTAAGGTTTGTCATAATCGATATGTATGCTTTCAGGACCTTTTACTCGATCCAATTAATGTAGGATACCGATACTGTACATGATATACATGACCACAAATAAGCAATTTTTCTTTTTTAAAAGGGAGACATCTATAAGCTAGCAAAAAGAAAAAAAGTGAATTATCTAATAGTGAACATAAGTCGAAAATATATTAATTTCCCTCGTAACTCACAATTTTCACTCATATTTAATTTTGACAGATGAGCTTTTATATAAGTGGATAATTTATATTGTACTTTATTCTCCAAATCTTCGACCTAACCTTTTCTCCGTGTTGCCTTTAGTCCTCAAATTCAAGTATTTTGCCCCAAACTGGTGGCAACTTTGCATTAAATTATTTACCGGAATTCCTGCTGCGTTTATAAGTAATTAATGTGGATTGACCACTCGTAAAGGACTATGTAGTTGATTCTATTATCATTTATGCACCAGCGTTTTCATTGACCCGTCATCCGCATAGAAGGATCGTTTAACGTTTTAATGGTAGTCTCTTTTTGCCACCACATTAACTTTGTATCCAAAAGTCGGGAGAAAATGAAAGAAAGAAAATAACTTAATAGCTATATTCCCTTGGTCTTTATAAATGTTACGATATTTTTATATACATACATTTTGTCTTGTGAGTTCTACAATAAAAAATAAGAACCTCATTTATAGTTTTTATCAGGTTGATATTCCTTTATTTTAATTTCCTAAAATACATGTATTCTAAATTTGATAAGGCAAACAAATTACATAGAAACTTGAAAATTTATCTACCTAAAAAATTAGAAGCAAGATTTAGATTAATATAAATATGTTTATTAGTTGTTGAATTAATGACTTCTTTAGATATCCGTATGAAAATATTTATTCTTTAATAAGTAGCAATATTAAAATTGCATAACTCAAAATGAGGTTCTACTTTTACCGTTAGAGAGATTATAAGCTGAATTATATTTAAATAGGGCTATCTTAATATTTACAAACAGAAAAAACGAAAAACAAAAAAGGCAATAGAAATATAACATATCTTTTGATTCATTTAGGAGATTGATTCCAATGAAAAGATGTCATAAAATCGGGGCAATGGTGTAATTTGAAAAATTTTGTGAATAGTATTGATTGACTTATTTGACGTTGTGAGGAACTAGACTAAATATACTAAAAGTTGAAGAAGTAGATTAAATATTTAAGAGTAGTTCAATGACCACTTAAAAAATAAAAAGTCTTGATGATATTACCGGGACATTAGTATTGTCTCGAAAAGCGAGGAAAAAAGAAATAACATTTACAGTGGCCTATAGATCCATTGTTTGCGTGGGAAAAATCTTGTGAAATTGATCATCGGAAAAAATCATTCGAGGAAGATGTTGATCATCATGAAAATAAAAGGAAATTTTTTTTGGAAGAAAGTTAAGATAAATATCCTTTATGGAGAGTACTACATGTTAGCCTCTTATTGATAACGATTCAATTTTGGGGCCTCATGGTCCAGTTCTTGATGGAAAGATTTCTGGTGAAGACAACCCATCTGTAGGAATTTGCCACCCATTGAAAGTACTTTGGAGCATCACTTTTACATTTAGCTAATAAGATATATTTATAGTGTCTATTTTAGATGTATTTATGAAATGTATTTCATTTATAAGATTAATTCATAGTTCTAAGAAATTATGCTCTCTTATTCTTCTTCTTCCTCTTCTTCTTCTTCTTCTTCTTCTACTTCTTCTGTGAAAACACGTCAACAATTAACTTATAAACCTTAATAAATGACAAAAAAGATAAAAATTATATTTCTCATTCGGCCCTACCATCCAAGACTCCAAGGCCACGCGAAACACGTTGGTTGCCTTTAGCTGTCCAAAAGGAAAAGGAAAGAGCTTAAAGCAAAGCACCCTCATCAATCAACATTATTTTCTCCAAATCTTCGGCTTAGAGTTTTCTCCGTGTTGTTTTTGTTCCCCTAGTTCAAGTCTTTTGCACCAAGTCGGTGGAATCTTTCAATTCAACGAGATGACTCTTGGAGATGTTATGTCCCACCACTATGTGCTTAGTTCCTTTTAATCTCATCAAAATCTGAAGTTAAGGTTTGTCATAATCGATATGTATGCTTTCAGGACCTTTTACTCTATCCAATTAATGTAGGATACCGATACTGTACATGATATACATGACCACAAATAAAGCATTTTTTGTTTAGAAGGAAGACATCTATAAGCTAGCAAAAAGAAAAAAAGTGAATTATCTAATAGTGAACATAAGTCGAAAATATATTAATTTCACTCCTAACTCACAATTTTCACTCATACTTAATTTTGACAGATGAGCTTTTATATAAGTGGATAATTTATATTGTACTTTATTCTCCAAATCTTCGACCTAACCTTTTCTCCGTGTTGCCTTTAGTCCTCAAATTCAAGTCTTTTGCCCCAAACTGGTGGCAACTTTGCATAAAATTATTTACCGGAATTCCTGCCTGCTTATAAGTAAATAATGTGGATTGAACACTCGTAAAGGACTATGTAGTTGATTCTATTATCATTTATGCACCAGCGTTTTCATTGACCCGTCATCCGCATAGAAGGATCGTTTAACGTTTTAATGGTAGTCTCTTTTTGCCACCACATTAACTTTGTATCCAAAAGTCAGGGAGAAAATGAAAGAAAGAAAATAACTTAATAGCTATATTCCGTTGGTCTTTATAAATGTTACGATATTTTTATTTACATACATTTTGTCTTGTGAGTTCTACAATAAAAAAAAATAAGAACCTCATTTATAGTTTTTATCGGGTTGATATTCCTTTTATTTTAATTTCCTAAAATACGTGTATTCTAAATTTGATAAGGAAAACAAATTACATAGAAACTTGAAAAATTTATCTGCCAAAAAATTAGAAGCAAGATTTAGATTAATATAAATATGTTTATTAGTTGTTGAATTAATGTCTTCTTTAGATATCCGTATGAAAATATTTATTCTTTAATAAGTAGCAATATTAAAATTGCATAACTCAAAATGAGGTTCTACTTTTACGGTTAGAGAGATTATAAGCTGAATTATATTTAAATAGGGTTATCTTAATATTTACAAACAGAAAAAACAAAAAACAAAAAAGGCAATAGAAATATAACATATCTTTTGATTCATTTAGTAGATTGATTCCAATGAAAAGATGTCATAAAATCGGGGCAATGGTGTAATTTGAAAATTTTGTGAATAGTATTGATTGACTTATTTGACGTTGTGAGGAACTAGACTAAATATACTAAAAGTTGAAGAAGTAGATTAAATATTTAAGAGTAGTTCATTGACCACTTAAAAATAAAAAGTCTTGATGATATTACCGGGACATTAGTATTGTATCGAAAAGCGAAAAAAGAAATAACATTTATAAAGTGGCCTATAGATCCATTGTTTGCGTGGGAAAAATCTTGTGAAATTGATCATAGGAAAAAATCATTCGAGGAAGATGTTGATCATCATGAAAATAAAAGGAAATTTTTTGGAAGAAAGTTAAGATAAATATCCTTTATGGAGAGTACTACATGTTAGCCTCTTATTGATAACGATTCAATTATGGGGCCTCATGGTCCAGTTCTTGATGGAAAGATTTCTGGTGAAGACAACCCATCGTAGGAATTTGCCACCCATTGAAAGTACTTTGGAGCATCACTTTTACATTTAGCTAATGAGATATATTTATAGTGTCTATTTTAGGTGTATTTATGAAATGTATTTCATTTATAAGATTAATTCATAGTTCTAAGAAATTATGCTCTCTTATTCTTCTTCTTCTTCTTCTTCTTCTACTTCTTCTGTGAAAACACGTCAACAATTAACTTATCAACCTTAAAAAATGACAAAAAAGATAAAAATTATATTTCTCATTCGGCCCTACAATCCATGACTCCAAGGCCACGCGAAACACGTTGGTTGCCTTTAGCTGTCCAAAAGGAAAAGGAAAGAGCTTAAAGCAAAGCACCCTCATCAATCAACGTTATTTTCTCCAAATCTTCCACTTAGAGTTTTCTCCGTGTTGTTTTTGTTCCCCTAGTTCAAGTCTTTTGCACCAAGTCGGTGAAATCTTTCAATTCAACGAGATGACTCTTGGAGATGTTATGTCCCACCACTATGTGCTTAGTTCCTTTTAATCTCATCAAAATCTGAAGTTAAGGTTTGTCATAATCGATATGTATGCTTTCAGGACCTTTTACTCGATCCAATTAATGTAGGATACCGATACTGTACATGATATACATGACCACAAATAAGCATTTTTTTTTTAAAAGGGAGACATCTATAAGCTAGCAAAAAAGAAAAAGTGAATTATCTAATAGTGAACATAAGTCGAAAATATATTAATTTCACTCGTAACTCACAATTTTCACTCATACTTAATTTTGACAGATGAGCTTTTATATAAGTGGATAATTTATATTGTACTTTATTCTCCAAATCTTCGACCTAACCTTTTCTCCGTGTTGCCTTTAGTCCTCAAATTCAAGTCTTTTGCCCCAAACTGGTGACAACTTTGCATTAAATTATTTACCGGAATTCCTCCCTGCTTATAAGTAATTAATGTGGATTGAACACTCGTAAAGGACTATGTAGTTGATTCTATTATCATTTATGCACCAGCGTTTTCATTGACCCGTCATCCGCATAGAAGGATCGTTTAACGTTTTAATGGTAGTCTCTTTTTTGCCACCACATTAACTTTGTATCCAAAAGTCAGGGAGAAAATGAAAGAAATAAAATAACTTAATAGCTATATTCCCTTGGTCTTTATAAATGTTACGATATTTTTATTTACATACATTTTGTCTTGTGAGTTCTACAATAAAAAAATAAGAACCTCATTTATAGTTTTTATCGGGTTGATATTCGTTTTATTTTAATTTCCTAAAATACATGTATTCTAAATTTGATAATGAAAACAAATTACATAGAAACTTGAATATTTATCTACCTAAAAATTAGAAGCAAGATTTAGATTAATATAAATATGTTTATTAGTTGTTGAATTAATGTCTTCTTTAGATATCCGTATGAAAATATTTATTCTTTAATAAGTAGCAATATTAAAATTGCATAACTCAAAATGAGGTTCTACTTTTACCGTTAGAGAGATTATAAGCTGAATTATATTTAAATAGGGTTATCTTAATATTTACAAACAGAAAAAACGAAAAACAAAAAAGGCAATAGAAATATAACATATCTTTTGATTCATTTAGTAGATTGATTCCAATGAAAAGATGTCATAAAATCGGGCAATGGTGTAATTTGAAAATTTTGTGAATAGTATTGATTGACTTATTTGACGTTGTGAGGAACTAGACTAAATATACTAAAAGTTGAAGAAGTAGATTAAATATTGAAGAGTAGTTCAATGACCACTTAAAAAATAAAAAGTCTTGATGATATTACCGGGACATTAGTATTGTATCGAAAAGCGAGGAAAAAAGAAATAACATTTACAGTGGCCTATAGATCCATTGTTTGCGTGGGAAAAATCTTGTGAAATTGATCATAGGAAAAAATCATTCGAGGAAGATGTTGATCATCATGAAAATAAAAGGAAATTCTTTTGGAAGAAAGTTAAGATAAATATCCTTTATGGAGAGTACTACATGTTAGCCTCTTATTGATAACGATTCAATTATGGGGCCTCATGGTCCAGTTCTTGATGGAAAGATTTCTGGTGAAGACAACCCATCTGTAGGAATTTGCCACCCATTGAAAGTACTTTGGAGCATCACTTTTACATTTAGCTAATGAGATATATTTATAGTGTCTACATCAATCACATTATTTTCTCCAAATCTTCCGCTTAGAGTTTTCTCCGTGTTGTTTTTGTTCCCCTAGTTCAAGTCTTTTACACCAAGTCGGTGGAATCTTTCAATTCAACGAGATGACTCTTGGAGATGTTATGTCCCACCACTATGTGCTTAGTTCCTTTTAATCTCATCAAAATCTGAAGTTAAGGTTTGTCATAATCGATATGTATGCTTTCAGGACCTTTTACTCGATCCAATTAATGTAGGATACCGATAATGTACATGATATACATGACCACAAATAAGCATTTTTTTTTTTTAAAGGGAGACATATAAGCTAGCAAAAAGAAAAAAAGTGAATTATCTAATAGTGAACATAAGTCGAAAATATATTAATTTCACTCGTAACTCACAATTTTCACTCATTCTTAATTTTGACAGATGAGCTTTTATATAATTGGATAATTTATATTGTACTTTATTCTCCAAATCTTCGACCTAACCTTTTCTCCGTGTTGCCTTTAGTCCTTAAGTTCAAGTCTTTTGCCCAAACTGGTGGCAACTTTGCATTAAATTATTTACCGGAATTCCTGCCTGCTTATAAGTAATTAATGTGGATTGAACACTCGTAAAGGACTATGTAGTTGATTCTATTATCATTTATGCACCAGCGTTTTCATTGGCCCGTCATCCGCATAGAAGGATCGTTTAACGTTTTAATGGTAGTCTCTTTTTTTGCCACCACATTAACTTTGTATCCAAAAGTCGGGGAGAAAATGAAAGAAAGAAAATAACTTAATAGCTATATTCCCTTGGTCTTTATAAATGTTACGATATTTTTATTTACATACATTTTGTCTTGTGAGTTCTACAATAAAAAATAAGAACCTCATTTATAGTTTTTATCGGGTTGATATTCCTTTTATTTTAATTTCCTAAAATACATGTATTCTAAATTTGATAATGAAAACAAATTACATAGAAACTTGAAAATTTATCTACCTAAAAAATTAGAAGCAAGATTTAGATTAATATAAATATGTTTATTAGTTGTTGAATTAATGTCTTCTTTAGATATCCGTATGAAAATATTTATTCTTTAATAAGTAGCAATATTAAAATTGCATAACTCAAAATGAGGTTCTACTTTTACCGTTAGAGAGATTATAAGCTGAATTATATTTAAATAGGGCTATCTTAATATTTGCAAACAGAAAACGAAAAACAAAAAAGGCAATAGAAATATAACATATCTTTTGATTCATTTAGGAGATTGATTCCAATGAAAAGATGTCATAAAATCGGGGCAATGGTGTAATTTGAAAATTTTGTGAATAGTATTGATTGACTTATTTGACGTTGTGAGGAACTAGACTAAATATACTAAAAGTTGAAGAAGTAGATTAAATATTTAAGAGTAGTTCAATGACCACTTAAAAAATAAAATGTCTTGATGATATTACCGGGACATTAGTATTGTATCGAAAAGCGAGGAAAAAAGAAATAACATTTACGGTGGCCTATAGATCCATTGTTTGCGTGGGAAAAATCTTGTGAAATTGATCATAGGAAAAAATCATTCGAGGAAGATGTTGATCATCATGAAAATAAAAGGAAATTTTTTTGGAAGAAAGTTAAGATAAATATCCTTTATGGAGAGTACTACATGTTAGCCTCTTATTGATAACGATTCAATTATGGGGCCTCATGGTCCAGTTCTTGATGGAAAGATTTCTGGTGAAGACAACCCAGCTGTAGGAATTTGCCATCCATTGAAAGTGCTTTAGATCATCACTTTTACATTTAGCTAATAAGATATATTTATAGTGTCTATTTTGCATGTATTTATGAAACGTATTTCATTTATAAGATTAATTCATAGTTCTAAGAAATTATGCTCTCTTCTTCTTCTTCTTCTTCTTCTTCTTCTTCTCCTTCTTCTTCTTCTTTTGTGCAAACACGTCAACAATTTACTTATGAACCTTAATAAATGACAAAAGAAAAAAAATATTAAATTTCTCATTCGACCCTACCATCCAAGACTCCAAGGCCACGCGAAACACGCTGGTTGCCTTTAGCTGTCCAAAAGGAAAAGGAAAGAGCATAGAGCAAAGCACCCACATCAATCAACATTATTTTCTCCAAATCTTCCGCTTGGAGTTTTCTCCGTGTTGTCTTTATTCCCGTAGTTCAAGTCTTTTTCACCAAGTCGGTGGCATCTTTCAATGGAACGAGATGACTCTTGGAGAGATTACGGTCCACCACTATGTGCTTAGTTCCGTTCACTCTCATCAAAATCTGAAGTTAAGGTTTGTCATAATCGATATGCATGGTTTGAGGACCTTTACTCGATCCAATTAATGGAGGATACCGATACTGTACATGATATATATGACCAAAAATTGGCATTTTTTTTAAAAAGGGAGACATCTATAAGAGAGCAAAAAGAAAAAAACTGAAATATCTAATAGTGAACACAAGTCGAAAATCTATTAATTTGACTTGTAACTCACAATTTTCACTCATACTTAATTTTGAGTGATGTGCTTTTATATAATTAGATAATTTACATTGTACGTTATTCTCCAAATCTTCCACCTAACCTTTTGTCCGTATTGCCTTTAGTCCTCTAATACAAGTCTTTTGCACCAAACTGGTGGCAACTTTGCATTAAATTATTGACTGTAATTCTTGCCTTCCACAGAAATTATTAGTAGTAATTAATGTGGATTGAACACTCGTAAAGGGTTACGCAACTGATTCCATTATCATTTATGCACCAGCATTTTCATTGACCCGTGATCCGCATAGAAGGATCGTTTAACGTTTTAATGGTAGTCTCTTTTTTGCCACGACGTTAACATTGTATCTAAAAGTCAGGAAGAAAATGAAAGAAAGAAAATAACTTAATAGCTATATTCCCTTGGTCTTTGTAAATGTTACAATATTTTTATTTAAACACATTTTGGCTTATGATTTCTACAATAAAAAATATGAACCTCATTTATAGTTTTTATCGGGTTGATATTCCTTTTATTTTAATTTCCTAAAATACATGTATTCTAAATTTGATAATGAAAACAAATTACATAGAAACTTGAAAATTTATCTACCTAAAAAATTAGGAGCAAGATTTAGATTAATATAAATACGTTTTACTAGTAGATAAATTAATGTCTTCTTTAGATATCCGTATGAAAATATTTATTCTTAAATAAGCAGCAATATTAAATTCGCATAACTCAAAATGAGGTTCTACTTTTACCGTTAGAGCGATTATAAGCTGAATTACATTTAAATAGAGTTATCTGAATGTTTACAAACAGAAAAAAAAAAAAAAAAAAAAAAAACAAAAAAGGCAATAGAAATATAACATATCTTTTGATTCATTTAGGAGATTGATTGAAATGAAAAGATGTCATAAAATCTGGGCAATAGTGTAATTTCAAAATTTTGTGAATACTATTGATTGACTTATTTGACCTTGTGGGGAACTAGACTAAACAAACTAAAAGTTTAAGAACTAGATTAAACATTTAAGAGTAGTTCACTGACCACTTAAAAAAAAATGAAAAGTCTTGATGATATTACCAGGACATTAGTATTGTATCGAAAAGCAAGGAAAAAAGAAATAAAATTTACGGTGGCCTATAGATCCATTCTCCGCGTGGGAAAAGTCTTGTGAAATTGATTATAGGAAATAATCATTCGAGGAAGACGTTGATCATCATGAAAAGAACAGTTTTTGATAATATTGAAAGTAACTGTTCCAAAAAGCTATTTCAATTAAAGTGGGAAAATAAAAGGAAATTTTTCAGAAGAAAGTTAAGATAAATATCCTTTATGGAGAGTACTACATGTTAGCCTCTTATTGATAACGCTTCAATTATGGGGGCTCATGGTCCACTTGTTGATGGAAAGATCTCTAGTGAAGACAACCCATCTGTAGGAATTTGCCACCCATTGAAAGTGCTTTGGAGCATCACTTTTACATTTAGCTAATAAGATATATTAATAGTGTCTATTTTAGATGTATTTATGAAACGTATTTCATTTATAAGATTAATTCATGGTTCTAAGAAATTATGCTCTCTTCTTCTTCTTCTTCTTCTTCTTCTTCCTCTTTTGTGCAAACACGTCAACAATTTACTTATGAACCTAAATAAATGACAAAAAAAAATATTAAATTTCTCATTCGACCCTACCATCCAAGACTCCAAGGCCACGCGAAACACGCTAGTTGCCTTTAGCTGTCCAAAAGGAAAATGAAAGAGCTTAAAGCAAAGCACCCACATCAATCAACATTATTTTCTCCAAATCTTCCGCTTGGAGTTTTCTCCATGTTGTCTTTATTCCCGTAGTTCAAGTCTTTTGCACCAAGTCGGTGGCATCTTTCAATGGAACGAGATGACTCTTGGAGAGATTACGGCCCACCACTATGTGCTTAGTTCCGTTCACTCTCATCAAAATCTGAAGTTAAGGTTTGTCATAATCGATATCCATGGTTTGAGGACCTTTACTCGATCCAATTAATTGAGGATACCGATATTGTACATGATATATATGACCAAAATTTGGCATTTTTTTTAAAAAGGGAGACATCTATAAGAGAGCAAAAAGAAAAAAAGTGAAATATCTAATAGTGAACACAAGTCAAAAATCTATTAATTTCACTCGTAACTCACAATTTTCGCTCATACTTAATTTTGAATGATGAGCTTTTATATAATTAGATAATTTACATTGTACTTTATTCTCCAAATCTTCCACCTAACCTTTTGTCCATGTTGCCTTTAGTCCTCTAATACAAGTCTTTTGCACCAAAATGGTGGCAACTTTGCATTAAATTATTGACCGGAATTCTTGCCTTCCACGGAAATTATTATTAGTAATTAGTGTGGATTGAACACTCGTAAAGGATTACGCAGCTGATTCAATTATCATTTATGCACCAGCATTTTCATTGACCCGTGATCCGCATAGAAAGATCGTCTAACGTTTTAATGGTAGTCTCTTTTTTGCCACGACATTAACATTGTATCTAAAAGTCAAGAAGAAAATGAAAGAAAGAAAGTAACTTAATAGCTATATTCCCTTGGTCTTTATAAATGTTACGATATTTTATTTAAATACATTTTGGCTTATGATTTCTACAATAAAAAAATAAGAACTTCATTTATAGTTTTTATCGGGTTGATATTCCTTTTATTTTAATTTCCTAAAATACATGTATTCTAAATTTGATAATGAAAACAAATAACAAAGAAACTTGAAAATTTTGCTACCTAAAATATTAGGAGCAAGATTTAGATTTAGAAACTTGAAAATGTTTGCTACCTAAAAGAAACATCCTCTTTTCTACATTCGCTATTTTGGTTGGGTGAGTTATGTGGATTTCTTTTGGTTTTGGATTTTTTTTGTGGAACCCAAAAGGTTCATTACCTTGATGACACCCCACATTTTGTTCGCTATCAATATTTGTATTATAAGGCTAGTTGCTCTTAGGAAACACCTGCTTTTAAGTCTTCAGTTCAGAATGGTTTGGCCCTTCTCATTTTGATTTTTTTTCACATACTGCTCCGGTAAGGATATGCAACTAAGTCTTATGAGCATGATCACTTCTGCAAGTTTTTATTTACTCATTACACTCATATATAAAATGCGTGTGTGTATATATAATTGTTGCTCATTGCATTCCTCAGAACTGGTATGACTCGCAAAACGAAGGTTTTAGAAGTGGGGACTAGATTGTTGCCGAGGAAGCTATGTTAGTACAACCCAAGAAATCATTGAAGCAAGCCGTAATTGATAATATATCTCATTACACGGCCTTGCCATCGCGTGGACCCTTTTCTCAAAGAGTGAATTTTGAGTGTCCAAATCAGAAGAATTGATTTTTACAATAGTAATGCATTTAAATACTGATTGGGTAAGTTCCGGTATCTCTCTGACATGGAGCTCTTGATAGTGCTATCATAAAAGTGAATAGACAGATTTGATTGAAGAGAAGATTGTGGTGGCCATCCTAAAAATTCTCAAGAGATGAGTTGAGAGATATATGTGAAATACACTTGATATTATTACAATGTTGGAGAGAGCTCTTTGGAAAGCAAACTCTTTTGCTCATTTTTGGGTGCAAAATTATCTTCTGAAAGCTTATTTTTTACTGATCCTATTATAAATTTTGCGAGGAGACATTGTGTGTCCCAAGTATAGACAAGCATATATTATAGTTGCATGTTTCATATCACAAATTTCTCCGACAAAGAAAGAAATGAAGGCTCTCGTACGCTGCATGACTTGTTAAAGCTGTAACTTCTAGTGCATATATAAATAACAATACATGACAGGAAATGTAAAAACAAGCAGTAGACATATACTCGGATATGTTCTGCATACATAGATACACAGTTTCTAGCCATAACATTCCTTGTCATTTGTCCCCTTAAAGCCTTCGCCTAGTGAGCTTCACCTTCAATCCATGTTTCATGTGAAGTATGATAGAATTAGAAGGTCTCACAGGGTGGTCTCCCACAACATGAACCTCATAGTTATGTATTACAGTGGCCGCAACCGTTTTTATCTGAGTGAAAGCCACATCTTTTCCCAAACAAGTTCTTGGTCCGGCATTAAATGCAACGAACTTGTAAGACGGCTGGTGCCTAATTCCTCCTCTCTCTGAAATCCACCTCTCTGGTCTAAATTCCAAACAATCCTCTCCCCATATTGATTTCATCCTCCCCATTGCATACATATGGACAAGTATCTTGGCACCGGGATCAACTTTGTGTCCACTAGGAAGGACGTCAGGATTTGCAGGGCACTTGTGTTGAAATGGAACCGGTGGGTATAGCCTCAAAGATTCGCAAATTGCACCATGTAAATAAAACATCTTGTGCATATGCTCGCTAATATTGAAAACCCTAAGATTTTGTTCTTCCTTCGGGATAACAGATCTTATCTCCTCTCTGATTCTCATTTCAACGGACGGGTTCACGGAAAGAGCCCAGAAAAACCACGTGAGAGTCGAACCAGTAGTTTCTATCCCCGCGATCATGAAATTCAAAATCGTGTCCCTAAGGAACTTGTCGTTGCATTCTAAAGCGTCCAATGTCTCATTTTCCACCATATACAATGTTAATAAATCTGCACCATTTTCATCTCCCTTCACTTTGCTGGTTCCTTCTCTCAGTTCAACTCTCTTCATCGCTATGTAATTCCCTAGAATTTGGTCTATATCTTCCCAAGCTCTTCTCAGTTTCTCCTCCACTCCAATCCCCAACAACCTCTGCAGAGTGCCAAACCACTCAGGGTACAAGTGGCGATAGAAAATCACCTCCTCCGCATCACCCAATGCCTTGGAAATTGGGACTTCCGGGAAGTCGACGGACAAGCTGCCAGGGTCAAACCCTGTGACGAATCTGCAAGCAGAATCAAAGGTGAACCTCTGGAACAAATCCTGCAAATCCACCGTAACACCTCTCTGAGACAATTCATCGAGCACCCTGAGCAGACCATTCTCCGCCTTGTCCCTAGTGGTTGACAACAAGAACCGATGGAACCGTTGGTCTTTCATAAACACCTGAGCGACCCTTCTCTGCGTACTCCACAGATTGGAGTCGGAGTTGAAGATCCCGTCGCCGAGAATGTCGAACACCCTCTTGAACTCGGGCCCTTTTGGGAAGTTCCCAAAGTTGGCACTCATGATGTAGTGGACGTTGGCAGGATCAGCAGTGACCAGCATGTCCATGCCTGAAAACCAGAGTAACTGGCAGAAGAAGTTGCCCTGGCACCGCTCAAGAAAGCCGGTGGTCCAGTCGTGGACGTGGCTCAAGTTCAGGAAGAGCGCCGGTAGCACCCCCACGAGTGGCCAGTTCCTGGGGAACCCATCATCGCTTTTGCTAACGAGACGAAGGACCGCAAAGCAAATCCCGGCCAAGAATATCTCAAAGAAACCTATCAATGCCATTGAAGCTTCCCTCTCTCTCTCTCTCTCTCTCTCTCTCTCTCTCTCTGTGAATGCCCCTTTTCTCCCCTTTTTCCTTTTGTCTTCTTCTTCTCTCCTCTTTCTCCTTTCCCCACGTTCCCCCCTAGAAAATATTGGCTGGGTTTTACCCTCCACGTAGGCCAAATGTAAGACCACTCAAGAGTCGACACGTGGCTCCACGTAGGCAACGACGTCAGAGGTTCAAAATTTGCGTGCGCCGCTCCTGGGGCCCACCACTCTGACGCTCTCTCTCCTCTGCTCTCCTCTTTGACCTGTCGACTCGTCCTCTCTCTCCTCTCTCTTTCCTCGTTCTCCGTTCCGTTGTGGGGGGAGAACAAAAAACGAACCTTGTGCTTCCATTTGCTCTTCCCCTCCTCTGCTCTCTCTCCCCGTTCTCGCCGACGCCCCTCCACCTCCACCTCCGCCTCCACCTCCACAGGTTGCCCACGACGCCGACGCCGACACCCTTTCCACCTCCGCCTACGCCGACGCCCTTTCCAGTGAACCGCGACACCAACGCCCCTCCGCCGGTTGCCTTCGTCGCCCCCGACTCCGACGCCCCTCCGCCAGTTGCCTCCATCGCCCTAGACTCCGATGCCCCTCAAGCCGGTTGCCTCCGTCGCCCCCGACTCCGACGCCGATGCCGATGCAGCCTCCGCCTCCGCCCCTGAACCCACACACTAATCACATATCTCAATCGAATTAAGCTATCTCTAGTCTCTGATTGATTTTTTACGGTGCCGCAATGACACTTGCAGATCAACACGGTCGAGCAATTGATTCGTAGTCGAATTCTCAAGTCCATTGCATTTAGATTCCTTAATTGCTTCCCCAGATAGTCTAGTTATCTTGTGAGTGATCAGCTTAGAGAATAGCACTATAGGCGTGTCGACGAAAGACCCCATTTATTTAATCGAAAATGAAATCTGAAAATTCAGGCTGTCACATCCGGACCCCCGCCGGGCATCCAATAAACATCAGGCATCGTCCCCAAACTCTCGTTGGGTGACGGGTTCAATTAAATGACCACACAAGCACGCCAACACTCAAACCCATTTTTATCTTCCATCAATTAGCGAAGTGTAAAAGAGTTCATGCTTAAATAACAAACCTCAGAAAATCTTTGTGGCATCCTAAAATTTCATGACAACCCCTGGATATATCATGAACCATGAATAGGTGATGGAAGCGCCATCGGATTTTATTATGGCCATTAGACTAATAGATTTCAATTAAACAAGGCTGAACATTTAATGGACTGTTGTTTTGATTTGGAAATGTATCCAATAACTAAGTGTCGCGACCAATTTTTTTCAGGGTTTAAATCACCTAGGGTTTGGCTAATGGATTGTTAAGCCTAGACTTAACTCGGGCTCTCCCAAGCCCATACCAATTCGCGACTTAGGTTCAAATTCTTAACATGCAATTGATTTTCAATTAGGAGTCGCCACTAATCTATTTTTGGTGGGTCGATTAGAAACCCAAGTAAAATAACGGGAGAATTATTTTACTCCTACGAACCAGAGATTTATGAGTTCGGGGGCTGATTCTGTTAGATTTCTCTAACGCCCTTTCGGTACCTTTCTTTTTTATTTTGAAAAAATATTTTTTGCGAGCGAACTTAAATTGATTTTAAATCTATTTTCTCAACGTGTGAGGTGATCGTGCGGGTGCGAATCCACCAATTTAACACCCAAATAAACAATAAATAAATTGCAAAAGCTTACCTCAAAGTAAGAAAGATCCGCATGTTAAGTCGGGAATTCACATCAACAATCCAGATATGATTTCTAATTAACACGCAATTTTTTTTTTTCTTTGTTTTAATTTAATTAATGAGAATCGTGCTTTATGCAATGCATGTCACTAATTTAAAATATGATGATATGACATGGCAACATGACTTAGCTATATGACTAAGCGATATGACATAAATAAGCATGTAGTCTATCCCTGAAGCATGAGATGGATTTATTCTAAAAATAATTTTTGTATTTTCCATGAGATTCGAAATTAAAGAAATGCGACACTTAAATATGCAATCTAATGACCTAATTCTAATGACGAGCAATTTCTAATTAAATGCATCTAACAAAAATCACTAAATGACGTGCATTGTATAAAACTAATTCTATATGACGTGCACATGATTTTTTATTTTCCTAATAAGCATGCAATCTATTTAGGAGAAATTATTTAAACCTATAATATGCAATCTTAACAGGCAATGACGTGCAAAGAATTGCCCTAATTCTATATGACATATGCATAATGACTTTTTTTTTGTGTTTTTCCTTTTTTCTTTTTTTTTTTTAAAATTAATAATTGCCAAATAATTAAACATGCAATTAAAATCTAGCAACCTAAATTGATTTATTTGAATTTTTTTGATTTTTATGAAATTCGAAATTAAAATTCCTATTCTAAATATGCAAACCCTAAAACAAGTAATATCCTAACATGCATCTAATCTAACCCAATTTTTATTTCCGAAATTCATGATAAATAGAATGCTTTGCCTAAATATGCAAATAACCCTAAACATGTGATATTCTATCTCAAACATATCTCAAGATAAATAAAAACGATCAAATCCATTCAAAATTACCCCAAAAAGGACATCACATATCGCTCGGATTAAGGGATAATACTTCGCTAGTAAAATCGATAATTTGATCTTAAGCCTTAAAGATCAAAACATCGATTTTATTTTTAATTAATTATTTAATCTAAAAGCGCTTTATAAATGAAATAAAAAATCAGCGCGGATTTGCGAATCGGGTGATACATTGAGATTTTGATTATGCATAGAGAAATAAACAAAGAAACTACTTACCAAAAAAAAAAAAAAAAAAAAAAAAAAAAAACCAAGAAACCAAGATATAAAAAAAAAAAAAAAGATAAAATAATCCGGCCTAATAAAATAAAGCAAATCTACCTAACTCGATTTTTTTCTTTTTTAATAAAAGAAAATCTTGACCACCGGTTTCCGGACCCCGGCGAAGGTTCCGGCGAGGGAGAGCTCGTCGGCTAGGGTTCCGGCGAGGGCAAACCGGTGGCGGAAGAGCTCCGGCAACAAGAGGAACGGCGGAGACCGGCGTGGGGACTCGCGGGTCACTGCCAATTGCGAACAGCAAGTGCTGTGCAGGGGGTTCGGCTCCGAGCGGCGTCGGGGAACTCGCGGAGGCGCAGTGGTGGCCGGCAGGTTTCGAGATCGGCACGGAGCTGGGTGCGAGCGTCGCAGGCGGTGGATTCGGTGGAGGCGAGGCGTCGCGGGCGAAGCTCGGGCTTCCGGGTTCCGGCGAGGGCTCCTGCGGACGCCGGATCTGGCGCGGGTGTCGCGGACGGCGGATCGTGCGGCGAGGGGCTCGACGCTGGCGGTGATGACTCTGGGTCAAGCAAATCAGTGACGGGGCGGCACGGCGACGCGGGGAATTGGATTGTGGCTGCTGCGGGGACCTCGGATCTGCAAGCGGAGAGGCCTCGGCGTCTGGATCTCGGCTCGGCGGCAGCAGCGACTTCACGGGCGGAGCGAGGCGTCGCTCGGAGATGCAGCGGTGCGGCGGTGCTACACATGGAGACGTGCGACCGCGGTGGAGACGGATCAGCGATGGTGCGGCGAACGGCTCCGGCGTCGGAGGGCTAGCTGCGGCCGGACGCGGGGCTCTGCGATCGGGTGCCGGCGGGGGTGGGAGACCCTCGGGGAAGACGATTAGGGTTTCGCCCCCTTTCTTTTTCTTTTCTTTTTTTCTTTTTTTTCTCTCTCTTACCTCACTCACTTTTTACTTTTTTGCTTTTTCCTGTACTTTTCACCCCAACGGAAAAAAACCCCCCCATGTGGCCATCGTACGCGACTCTTTTATACACCCAAAAGAATGTATCTTTGCGGTATATTTCATTGCCAATTTTGTTCATGTAAAATTCCATTGAATATATCATTTCACCCTGCCCAATATTTTTTGCATATCCGATCAAAAAGGTTCCCCTTTTGCACAAAAATGCATCTCCCAGTGTATATTACCTGAATATGAAAAATCTTAACAAAATATAACAAAAAACAAAAAATAAAATTTTCCTAAACTATATGCCATGTGATTATGATTTTTTATTTTTTTATTTTTTATTTAAAATTACCCCCCAAAAATTTAGGTGTCGGCTACCCCCTCTTTGAAGGTGAGCTGCGAGAGGTTGCCTTCAAAAGACGAATTGAACCTAAATTTTGGTCATGCTCATGCAATGAATGATTTTTTGTTGGAACATGAATTCCATTTTTTTTAATGCAATTTATATGATGCATGGAAATACTAATGCAAATGATAGATAAACCTACCTAGGATAACTTACCTTCGAGGAGGATAAAGTAATTCGAGGTAGTGAGTGTTACCTGTCCAGGACCCGTACTATTCTACGGTCGCCTAGAATAGTAACATAACTTTGTGGAGATGCTGCTTTCCTAGGACCCGTACCATTTTACGGTCGCCCAGTATGGCAAAAAGGAGCTGCTTTCTCAGGACCCGTACCATTCTACGGTCGCCCAATACAACAGAAAAGTTTTGTAAGGAGGCGCTTTCCCAGGACCCGTACCATTCTACGGCCGCCCGGACTGACGAGAAATATTTTGTCTAGGACCCGTACCATTCTACGGTCGCCTAAACGGGGATTCATTTTCCAGGACCCGTACCATTCTACGGTCGCCTAAACGGGGATTCATTTTCCATGACCCGTACCATTCTATTCTGGCCGCTGAATAAGGAATAGGTGTTGTCAAGGACCCGTACCATTCTACGTCGCCTCAACGAAGAAAATTATTTTTCAGGACCCGTACCATTCTACGGTCGCTGTTAGAGCAATAAATGTTGTCTAGGACCCGTACCATTCTACGGTCGCCTAGATTGAGGTTTTGCTTGGCTAGGACCCGAACCATTCTTGGTCGCCCCTGACCTTGCGATTTAAATCATCCGATCGGGACCCGAACCATTCTTCGATCGCCTTAATCAGATTGAACGGAGGAAAAATCTTTGGGGGACAACTCAATTGAGTGTCGGTATGCTTAAAAGGGAATACATTGTGCAATGACAAATATTCAAGGTATGGATAGAGATATACTTACCGGTGATATCTCGATTCTGGGGATATGTCTTTTGAAATTTAGATATCATGTGGAGGTCTTCCACTTCATGGTGGAGGCTTCTAATATCATGAAACATTCTGAAAGGAACTTGAATTACCTGTCAGACATGGTTTAGAGCAAAAACTGATATGCATTCATCAAAGAGATAGAGAATCTAAGCTACTCTAGAATGCACATTTCAAAATTCAGTGAGGTTTTTATCAACTCAATCGGGGTTCATGCATAATGACCTTTGCATCACCCAAATTTCCACTGGAGAGAATTGTCGTTCAAGACAACGACATGGATTTCTTAAAAATGCTAAATGAGAGACTTTCAGTTAAAAAGGACTTTCACTCACTCTCGTTTAGAATAGCTATTTTGTGAGAATCACTCAATCTCATCATCATATCGACAAGGATCCAAGTATTCTCGCAAGCGGTACGATCTTACCAATCTGAGAGGTCTTTAATAGGAACCGTAATGTGGGCTTGGTCAATGGCTTAACAAAGGGACTCTTTGAGACAAGGCAATTGAAAGAACAATTTTGTAATCATCTCCGGGTTTACAAGTCAAGAACCCTGCAAAATGAGAAAGAAATAATCTTGCTCGCACTTCTTCGAGCGATGCTTATAAACATATGAACTCCTACGTTAATTTAAGTGCCATAATCTGAAGAGACTTTGTGAGGGACGTAACGTAGGCTGGGTTCATGGGTTGAGAAATGAAAGGATCATTAGGCTCAAAATGTGTGTGAATGGTGAGAGTTGGTGATCATCTTGGCATTGCCACCAGTTTTCTTTTTCAGTATTGGGGATTGTCTTCATGAAATGCCCCATTGATTGTAAAAACTCAACTTTTGAGTTCTTTGAGTATTGCTCCATCAGGATTCAATTCTTGCAATTGACAGTCACCTTATCTTGACTCTCTTTTTCATCTATGGGCATTGGCCTTGCTTTTACCAGGCACACCGCTTTTTCATGCCCCTAGTTCTTATTCATTTTTTTTCACTTTTTTTTCATGGGCATCGGCCTTGCTTTTACCAGGCACCCTGCTTTTTCATGCCCCTTAGTTCTATTTTGAATTCAATTCTTGCGTACAATGCATGCGTCAAGCAATTGCACTTTGAATGACACTCGAACTTTTCAAGAGTCTTCATCTGCCTTTTTGCCTTGCCCCAGTGTGGGGATGATCACCAACTGGGTTTAATGTGAAATGAATTCATAGGCTCAAATGGGCTATGCAAAGGATATAAGTGTGTAAGATAGAGAAAGAAATACTCTTCATCATCCTAAGGCACTTAAATTACCATATGAATTTAATGTAATAGCATGACTAGAAGATTGATGCAAGTGAGAGCAAGAAAATTTCAATTCATTTTCTTCACCTTATGGTATCGTCTTACCTCCAATTTGCCCAAGTGTGGGGTGGTTCTTGACAGGGATAATTTGAAAAAAATCTCCACAAGTGTATGGGGCTCAAAGAAGTTAAGCAATGGATCACCTGTTGTGTTTGAGATAGAGAAATAATGCCTCTCATCACTTCGGTCATCGTACCTTTTGCGAGAAAACTCTTTACCTTGCGGATATGGAACTTTTATACTCATCTCACAAGTGTATAAGTAGGGGACTGTGTATAGGATAAGGCTTGCCTTCATCATCCTGATACGTCTCATTCAGCGTTCTTAAACATTGATGTCACTCCATTAAGTTGTCTATCTTGATAAATCTCCACTTGAAATTGGTGAGCTAAATCAATATGAAATTTCTCTTTTCAAAAGAGTCCAGCAACTTTAAACATGAAAAACTTCAAAGCAAACAATTTATCGCACTCAAAACATGGTTTTAAGTACTCATTCAGGGGAATCGCTCCACAAAAAAATTGCCTTAGCAATGGATGTCCTTGGATCGTCTCTATCCATCAAAAGTGGAGATCCTATTTTGTCCCTGCACAAGAGAACGTGCATGAAAAGGATACTACGCAACATTAGAATAAATTCAAATTGCACAACCATTTTGGCTCGGATCGAGATTTTGTCTCAGTCATGTCACTACTAGAATCTGTAGTGCCCCCAATTCGCCATCTCCCAAAATTATTTATGTTCAAAGACGAGATGTACCTCTTTCACCAAAGATGGATGATCCTCTTTTAACTTGCCCCTCATTTAATGGGCGAGAATGAAAATTCCGTTAAGCATGGAAATGGAACACACTTTGTTTGGCCCTGATGTGCCTTTTCAGATGCATTCTTATCGAGTCAAGAAAGTGATGCTCTGAAGCATGAAGTAGATGAGTCAGAAAATTAAACAAGGCTAATCTAATGCATGCTTTTTGGAAATGTCTTGAAAAGTGATTTTTTTTTTTTTTTTGGTTCTTTTGGATTTTTTTTATGAAGAAGCCCAGTCCTCAGAATTCTCCTTGGATGATATTTTCTTTTCATTGTTGGATATCGTCACCGGGCTGGTTTGGAGTACCCCGTCATGACGGCCCTCAAAAATTGGAAATAAAATTGTAATTTCATTGAATATAATCAAATGAATTACATTATTGAAATGGAAATTATGATTCCTAACCCTTAAAAAGAGAAGAAGTCAAAAACAATTTCTCGAAAGCAAAAACAATTCCTAAAATGCAATAAAAATTCCGCGTGGGGGAATGTGCAAGCGAACACGCCCTAATTAAATAAGGAAAGCGATCTATTTAAGACCATGAATCATGTGCGCTTGAGTTTTTCACCCTCCTTGATCTTGTGATGCGAACCCTCTAGGTTAGAGATTCTTCCTTGTAGATAAGTCACTAGTCTCTTCATGGTGGCATCAAATTCAGCTACCTCAGGAAAATGAGACGATTCAAAAGTTCTTTTGACTTTCTTCTTCGAGTCGCAGTTTCTCATTGAAGATAGAGTACCTATGTCATCGCAGCCCTTTTGTTTGATGAGAAAAGCCACAGTAGCAGACAATTCATCGACTTGACTTTGGTGGTGTGCAATTCGCTTGTTCATATTGTCAATGATACGGTCCAGTACATCGTTTCGATCTGCCATTTTAGCTTTCGACCGTGTACGGATGGGTGAGCGGGAGTGCCCCATAATCACCTAAAGGAATAAACGAGAACATGTAAGCATGAGGTGTAAATGGAGAGTCAATCCATGACAATGATCTAATCGATTTTTCTATTTTTTTTCATTTGTTTTTTCATTTATTCATGAAAAGTCTATGCAAGAAGGGAATTTCCTAAAAATGGATATCCTAGTAAAACCAAATTTTCTAGACATGATGTAAAAATAAATTCTCCAAAGTTTTTTTTAAATGCATCATTCCCTAGCAATTTCTCATTTCATTTCTAATTGACAAATGAATCAAATCAATGATTGACCTAGATTGTCATGGACCGACCCAAGAAAATAAATTGCATGCTATAGGGAAAGAACACTTACTTCACCAAGGAGAATCAATGGCAATCACATAGACATGCGCATGAGATGTGAGGTTCGATTTCTAACTAGAAAGGCTAAGCAAGGTGGAGTTAAAAGGGTGGAATGACTTAGTTGCAGCCTCGCGTACTAAGTCAAGTCCTCCTAACTCCGGCTCAGTTAAGAATGATACCCCAATGCAACGCAGCCTCGCGGGCAGAGGTAAGCATTCTTAACACCAAGAAAAACTTTCGGGATTGAGTTGGGCAACCTCTACTACGCGGCCTCGCGGTCGAAGTCGTATCCAACTCAATACCATCCTAAATATCCTAGTGCGGCCCAGGTCCGACGGCAGGTTGTGTGTGCAAAAGTGTAGTGCTAAATGCAGGGCATGCACAATAATTTAAATCAAACAACACTTCAATAGCTTGAATTTAAAACATTCATCCCTAACTCCAACCTGCAAGATAAGGGTTAGCAAAGACTACTCCCCTTATACCTCCCAATCTGCAAAAACATTTAACACCTAAATGTTAGGGACATACACTGGAATCTCGCTGCCAAACAAAAACATTTTTCAAAAGAAGAAAATTGGACTAAGTCCACTAAGTGTTTTAACACAAGTCCCCAGCGAGTCGCCAAGGCTAATCGCGACAATTTTTTCGGGGTTTAAATCACCACAGGGTTTGGTAATGGATTGTTAAGCTGGGAGACTTAACTCGGGCTCTCCAAGCCCATACCGGTCGCGACTTAGGTTCAAGTTCTTAACATGCAATTGATTTTCAATTAGGAGTCGCCACTAATCTATTTTTGGTGGGTCGATTAGAAACCCAAGTAAAATAACGGGAGAATTATTTTACTCCTACGAACCAGAGATTTATGAGTTCGGGGACTTGGTTACGCTAGATTTCTCTAACGCCCTTTCGGTACCTTTCTTTTTTATTTTGAAAAAATATTTTTTGCAGGCAGCTTAAATTGATTTTAAATCTATTTTCTCAACATGTGAGGTGATCATGCAGGTGCGCAATCCACCAATTTAACACCCAAATAAACAATAAATAAATTGCAAAAACTTACCTCAAAGTAACGAAAGCATCTGCAATGTTAAGTCAGAATTCACATCAACAATCCTAGATATGATTTCTAATTAACACGCAATTTCTTTTTTTTTCTTTGTTTTAATTTAATTAATGAGAATCGTGCTTTATGCAATGCATGTCACTAATTTAAAATATGATGATATGACATGGCAACATGACTTAGCTATATGACCTAAGCGATATGACATAAATAAGCATGTAGTCTATCCTGAAGCATGAGATGGATTTATTCTAAAAATAATTTTTGTATTTTCCATGAGATTCGAAATTAAAGAAATGCGACACTTAAATATGCAATCTAATGACCTAATTCTAATGACGAGCAATTTCTAATTAAATGCATCTAACAAAAATCACTAAATGACGTGCATTGTATAAAACTAATTCTATATGACGTGCACATGATTTTTATTTTCCTAATAAGCATGCAATCTATTTAGGAGAAATTATTTAAACCTATAATATGCAATCTTAACAGGCAATGGCGTGCAAAGAATTGTACCCTAATTCTATATGACATATGCATAATGACTTTTTTTTGTGTTTTTCCTTTTTTTTTTTTTTTTTTTTTTTAAATTAATAATTGCCAAATAATTAAACATGCAATTAAAATCTAGCAACCTAAATTGATTTATTTGAATTTTTTTGATTTTTATGAAATTCGAAATTAAAATTCCTATTCTAAATATGCAAACCCTAAAACAAGTAATATCCTAACATGCATCTAATCTAACCCAATTTTTATTTCCGAAATTCATGATAAATAGAATGCTTTGCCTAAATATGCAAATAACCCTAAACATGTGATATTCTATCTCAAACATATCTCAAGATAAATAAAAACGATCAAATCCATTCAAAATTACCCCAAAAAGGACATCACATATCGCTCAGATTAAGGGATAATACTTCGCTAGTAAAATCGATAATTTGATCTTAGCCTTAAAGATCAAAACATCAATTTTATTCGTTAATTAATTATTTATTTAAAGCGCATAGATGAAATAAAAAATCCTGCTTGTGGTTGCGAATCGGGTGATACACGTGAGATTTTGATTATGCATAGAGAAATAAACAAAGAAACCAAGATATAAAAATAAGATAAAATAATCCGGCCTAATAAAATAAAGCAAATCTACCTAACTCGATTTTTTTCTTTTTTTAATAAAAGAAAATCTTGACCACCGGTTTCGGACCCCGGCGAAGGGTTCCGGCGAGGGAGAGCTCGTCGGCTAGGGTTCCGGCGAGGGCAAACCGGTGGCGGAAGAGCTCCGGCAACAAGAGGAACGGCGGAGACCGGCGTGGGGGACTCGCGGGTCACTGCCAATTGCGAACAGCAAGTGCTGTGCAGGGGGTTCGGCTCCGAGCGGCGTCAGGGAACTCGCAGAGGCGCGGTGGTGGCCGGCAGGTTTCGGGATCGGCACGGAGCTGGGTGCGAGCGTCGCAGGCGGTGGATTCGGTGGAGGCGAGGCGTCGCGGGCGAAGCTCGGGCTTCCGGGTTCCGGCGAGGGCTCCTGCGGACGCCGGATCTGGCGCGGGTGTCGCGGACGGCGGATCGTGCGGCGAGGGGCTCGACGCTGGCGGTGATGACTCTGGGTCAAGCGAATCAGTGACGGGGCGGCACGGCAACGCGGGGAATTGGATCGTGGCTGCTGCGGGGACCTCGGATCTGCAAGCGGAGAGGCCTCGGCGTCTGGATCTCGGCTCGGCGGCAGCAGCGACTTCACGGGCGGAGCGAGGCGTCGCTCGGAGATGCAGCGGCGCGGCGGTGCTACACGTGGAGACGTGCGACCGCGGTGGAGACGGATCGGCGATGGTGCGGCGAACGGCTCCGGCGTCGGAGGGGCTAGCTGCGGCCGGACGCGGGGGCTCTGCGATCGGGTGCCGGCGGGGGTGGGAGACCCTCGGGGAAGACGATTAGGTTTCGCCCCCTTTCTTTTCGTTTCTTTTTTTCTTTTTTTCTCTCTCTTACCTCACTCACTTTTTACTTTTTTGCTTTTTCCTGTACTTTTCACCCCAACGGAAAAGAACCCCCTTTTTCCCACCGTACGCAACTCTTTTATACACCCAAAAGAATGTATCTTTGCGGTATATTTCATTGCCAATTTTGTTCATGTAAAATTCCATTGAATATATCATTTCACCCTGCGCAATATTTTTGCATATCCGATCAAAAATGTTCCCCTTTTGCACAAAAATGCATCTCCCAGTGTATATTACCTGAATATGAAAAATCTTAACAAAATATAACAAAAAACAAAAAAAAAAATTTTCCTAAACTATATGCCATGTGATTATGATTTTTTATTTTTTTATTTTTTATTTAGCAAAAATTAACCCCAAAAATTTAGGTGTCAACACTAAGTATGATCAAGGATTGTACTAAAGGATAAATTGACAAAAGAATTTTTTGTTCTTGGCCGTATATGTTATAAGTTGGATTGTCATTTGATGAATGTTGCAATTTTATATAAACAAGTCACTAATTGAGATTATGAAATTAAGTGGGGAATTAAGGTGGATTAAGGAGCAAATGTGGGCTGATTTAGTTAAGGCCCAAGACAGCCCAAAGGAGGCCCACAACCCCACCATTTGGCCAACCCAAAAGCTGGCCCAAATCCGGCCCAAAGAGAGAGAGCCCATCAGCTTGCATGGAGAACGACAAGTGGTGAGAGGGACTCTACAAGTGTCCTTCCCATGAAACCAAGTGTCCTTCTTACAAAGACAAGTGTCCTTCCATGCAAAATTAACCAAAGGCAAGTAATTAAACAACCAAAAAGGAAAAGGGGAGGGGGTGGATTGAGCAAGGCACCGAGAGAGAGAGAGAGGGAGAGAGAGAGCTGTCGTGCGAGAGAAAGAGAGAAAGAGAGAAAGAGGAAGAAGAAGACTGGCTGCCGTGCGTGCCGCCTAGTCCCGCCGTCGAGCCCGCCTTGCCCCGCCGTTCTTGTTTGCTGTGATTCTCTTTGGATTAGAGGCAAGTAGAGTCCATTGATCTACCCTTTTCTTGTTGTGTTTGGTGTGTGATGAATGGTGAATCTCGTATGTGGATGAAGTGTGAAATTTCGAAGTTGTGTTCTAGCCTAGTATTCTGTTTCTGGGAAAAACAGTCCGACCTTTGGTGATTTTGTGAGTTGCATGCGATTTTCTAGTTGGAATCTGACTTCGACTTCTTGATGAAAGTTGTAAAGGACTTCTTGGAGAGTAACATATAAAAATTTGAGAGGAAATGAACAATCATAGGTCGGTGAAACCATTTTTCTTTGAAGAAAATAGATTTGGAAACAGTTATGCTGATCTAGTGCGATTCTGTGAATTTTATAAAATTATCTGGTTGAAATTTGATCTTGTGTCCTCGATGAAACTTGTATAAGACATCTTGAGGAATAACATACTAAAATTTGAGAATAAAAGGACAAGAATTGATCGGGAAAATGATTTTCTTTGAAAAGGGTGAATCTGGACAGTGAACCGAGAGTTAGGGAGAGTTATAAAAATTATACCTTTTAATCCAGAAGGAATAATACTTCTATTTCTTCATGAGACTTTTATCTCTAGAGCTCATCTATAACATATCAAAATCTCAGAATTTTCGAAGTTCATTTAAGGGCTTAATCTAAATTATTTATGAAACTGTGCAAAAAGTGGTGCTGGAATTTCTTTTGCTGTGATGTGTGGATCTATGTGATTGATGTGGAACTTTTTTGACATAGTGTTCTTCACGAAATATCTTCATATGGATATTTTTTACCTCATGTTAAATTTTCAGAATTTATTGAGATTTTTTACTAATTTTCCAAGAATTTTTACTAAAGAAGTGCATTCTGTTTTACCCGAAAATTGGTTCTATTTTCAAAAACCAATGAACTGCTTTATGAAATGTGATATCGTGGGTGTTATGTGTACTGCATATATGGTGAAATTTGGCGACCTTTGATATTGTTGCATCAAATGCCATGTTGAAAATGAGACATATATGTGAATATACATTGTGATAATGATGATACCGTCGGAGGTGTGAGCCGACAATGCCTTGGGAGTCAGGATGCCCAAAGGTTCGAATGAGTCGATGCCCTTTGGATGCCTGGTTGTATTATGAATACATGCCCAGAGGTTTTCCCCGGGAGTGTCGGGATGCCCGGTTGTATTATGATACATGCCCGGAGGGTGAGGGGTTGTATTATGATGCATGCCCGGAGGGTAGGGGTAACCATTTTCATGGCGAGCCCCGGAGATTCCTCATGATGCCAGGTGGGATACGAGATGCCCGGAGGTGTGTGCCGGATGCTCAAAGTTGTGTTCCGGAGGCTCATTGCGATGCCAGGTTGGGTGCGAGCGATAAATGAGGGATGCAAACACTGGTCCCTGGAAAGAAAAATGATGTGATTCAATTAAAAGATAAAATTGAGAATTGAATCATGCGCATGGATGTGTGCATATGGCATGGGATGAACCTCATGGAAATGCAAGCATGAAGTGCATGGTGGTATATGCACGTTGCATGGTGATATATGCATGGCTGCTTGATGATATATGCACGTTGCATGGTGGTATATGCACGTTGCATGGTGATATATGCATGGCTGCCTGATGATATATGTACAAGTGCATGGTGGTATATGCACATTGCATGGTGATATATGCATGGCTGCTTGATGATATATGTGCAAGTGCATGGTGGTATATGCACGTTGCATGGTGATATATGCATGGCTGCCTGATGGTATATGTACAAGTGCATGGTGGTATATGCACGTTGTATGGTGATATATGCATGGCTGTATGGTGAGGTATGTTCGAATGCATGGATGATATGTGTTTTATTTGCGATACCTTGATTGTTCTGTCTGACGCATTGTGTAGTTTGGTGGATTTTTACTGCCGAGTGGTTGTACTCACCCCGTTTGGGGACTAACATTTCAAACTAGATAAGATACCTCTGCTGCCACTGCCACCGATAGATGGATCGAGTGGTTGGATATGACCGTGAGGAGGAGGATAGCAAAGGAAGGAACTTTTGGATGCCGACACTGAACGTGGACTTTAAGTATACTACTGTTGGAGGAGATGTCGGTCATCTTTTGAAGTATAGCCGAGTATAGAAGACTACGGCATTTTGATGTACCGATGAATGATGTCCATTTGGTTTAAGTAAATACAAGTGTTCGGCTTTTACCTATAAATGTCTTAGTTGGTGTGCATCGTTTTCTGAATATAGCGAAGGGAGTTGATGGATGTGCTTCCGCCATATAAATTGCGCAGGGACCGATCTAAAAGATGTAAACCCCCGGGATTCATGAATTATAATGAAATTCCCTGGTATCAGAGTATTACATTATCAGGTCAAGTGAAAGAGAAGCGAACAGTGACGACCCTAACGGATCGGGGGTTGTCGAGGGGTGCCACAATCTTTACATTTAAAATTCCGGTAAAACAACCACACGTGGTCACGTATTTAAAATCAACCCATCAAACTTTGCACACTTTCATTTAAAACATCATTGTCCCTTTTATTACATAAAATACGGTGTCCAAACATGATGGTGACGGCACAGCGAACGGCGGCAAGAGGCGGTGAGGGAGCGATGACATCGGGCGAGCGGCGGTGCGACGCCCTTGAAGTTTGGCGGTGGAGATGGCGGTTTAGTGGTGAGGATGGTGAGCGGCGTGGCTCAAAGCGGCAGATGGAGGTGGCGTGGTGGTGAGTAGGGTGTGGGGCTGTGGTGGTGGGCAAAGCAGCAACGAAGAAGAAGAAGAAGAAGAAGAAGAAGAAGAAGAAGAAGGGGTTTCGGCCGAGGGGAGAGAGAAGAGAGGGAGAGAGAGACGAGAGAGAAAGAGAGAAGAAAGGACAAAAGAAAGGGGGGCATGAGGTGACATGAGGGGGAAATGGAAGAAAAGAGAGAGAGAGAAAGAAAGAGGGAAAGGGGGGAAGACTCGGCAAAACCGGGGGGGAGAAAATATTGGCTAGGTTTTACCCTTTACGTAGGCCAAATGTAAGACCACTCGGGGAGTCGACACGTGGCTCACGTAGGCGACGACGTCAGAGGTTCAAAATTTGCGCGCGCCACTCCTAGGGCCCACCACTCTGACGCTCTCTCTCCTCTGCTCTCCTTTGCGACCTGTTGAATCGTCCTCTCTCTCCTCTCTCTCTCTCTCTCTCCCCCCGTTCTCCGTTCCATTGCAGGGGGAGAACAAAAAACGAACCTTGTGCTTCCATTTGCTCTTCCCCTCCTCTGCTCTCTCTCCCGGTTCTCGTCGATGCTCCTTCGCACGACGCCGACGCCCCTCTACCTCCGCCTCCGCCTCCACAGGTTGCCCGCGACGCCGACGCCGACGCCCTTTCCAGTGAACCGCGACGCCGACGCCCCTCCGCCTCCGCCCTTGCCCCCGACGCCCTTTCGCCTCCCTCTCACGACCTCTACTCCGTTCTCTCCCTCTTTCCTCTGCGGAGCGCCCTTGCTAGCCAACTCCGACGCCGACGAACCCCTGCTCGCATTTTGGCTTCCCTCTCGACGAACGAAGGTCGCTCTCTCTCTCTCTCTCTTTCCTCCGCGAAGCGCCCCCTCCTCCTGAACGCGGACGCCCACCGCTGACGCCGTTGCCTCCTACGAAGCGCCCCCTGCTCCTGAATGAAGGTCGCTCTCTCTCTATCTATCTGAGTTATTCCTCTTCTTAGTTCTCATTTCATGTTTACTCCATCACTTATCTGACTTTAACATGTTATCTATGTAGTTGCAGATGAGGAGCAGAAAGGACCCGTGAATCCTTATGATGGGAAAGTGTATGTTCAATGGGATGCCATGTCAAATAAAGTCAGTGGCTTCTTTTCCCTATTGAGATGTCTTTGTTGTTGTTGTTTTGTGAACAATAAAGAAAATTCCATTAAGAAGGTACCAATGGGGTACTACCCCTATACAAAACGGCTGCAAAAGAAAAGCCACACATATGCAATTTTGTACAGAAAGAGGAACCCCTTCTAGTATGTTGGTCATTACTTGTCATATGGAGATTGTGTGACGTTTAATTTGTTATTTGCTGCTATTTCCTTGATGTAGTCATCTTCCAAAGGTTTCAATCTTTTTGAAGAATTGTGCTGACTGTTATAGTGTGGCATCCCAAAATTTCATGGCAATTTCTAGAGGCATTACGACCTATGGAAAAGTGAATGGTTGTGTCGTTGAAGTATGTTGTGGCCTCTAGACCGAAGAATTGTAATAGATTAAGGCCGAACACTTTAATGGAAAGGTATCTTATGATCTTGGGTTATCAAAGTTGGTGCTATAGGATAATTTGTTAATGAGAATTTTGTTCTTGGCTATGCACCTTATGGATTTGATTTTTTATGGATTAATGTTGCAAGTTTTTGGCCATATTATTTTTGTAATTAGGTATTTATTTAAGTGGAAAATAATAGTGGATTATTAAAGGAGGGAGTGAGCTGATTTTTGGGCCAAACCAGCCCACAATCCCCCACCCTTCGACCGGCGAAGGCCCGGCCCAAGAGGCCCAATGGGCTGTTGACCAAGGTGGGCCCAAGCCCAGCCAGATGAAGCCACCCTCTTGCATGAAGAATGGCAAGTGGCGTGAGGGGTCTTCCAAGTGTCACATTGCATGCAAAGCTAATGATGGTTAATCATTGAGGGGAAGAAATTAGTGAGGGGAAGGGGTGGATTAGGCGAGGAGCAACCGAGAGAGGGGGAGGGGTGTCGCACAAGAGAGGAAGAGAGAAAGAGAGGTAGCCGAAGGAAGAGGAGGACCGAGCCCCCCGTGCGTCCATCTAGCCGCTGCTGTCGAGCCGCCTTGCCCTCCGTTTTGCTTGCTGCGATTTGCTTGGACTAGAGGCAAGTAGAGTCCATCAATCTACCCTTTGCTTGCTGTGATGTGTGTGTAGAAAATGGTAAACTTCGGATGTAGTAGAGGTGAGGAAATTTCGGAGCTTTGGGGAGAAGTGTCGTGGTTTAGCATTCTGTTTTTCTAGAAAGGTAGTCTGTCTCCTTGCTGTTTCGTGAACTTTAGGTGGGTGTCTAGTTGGAATTTCACTTCGACTTCTTGATGAAAGTTATAGAGAACCTCTTGAAGTATAACATATCAAAAATTGAGAGGCAATGAACAAGTATAGGTCGGTGAAACCTTTTTTCTTTGAAGAAGTTAGATCTGGAAATCGTAATACTGACCTAGTGTGATTCTGTAAATTTTATAAAATTATCCAATTGGAATTTGGTCTTGTGTTCTCAATGAAAGTTGAAGATGACATGTTAAGGAGTAATATACTAAAATTTGAGAGGAAATGGACGAGTCTAGGTGGGTGAAACGATTTTATCCGAAACGGTTAGATCTGGAATTTGATGTCGAGGGTTATGGACGGTTATGGTTATTATAGTTTTTAATCTATCACAAATCTGATTTCGAGTCCTTCATAAAATATTTACTTCTGGATTTTTTTCTATAACATATAAAAATTTCAGAATTTTTGGAGTTGATTTAGGATTTTTACTGAATTGGTGAATGAAACTGTGTGTGGCAATATTCCGAAATTATAAAGATTGTAATGCATGGACTGTACTGAAATGTATGATGTTCTTTTGAGGTGGTGTCTTTCATGAAACATTTTCCTTTAGATCTTGTATATAACATGTCGAATTTTTAGAATTTATTAAGGCTGTTTACTAATTTTTCAAGAATTATGACCAAAGGAATGCAATATGTTTTTATCCGAAATTTTGCTGTATTTTCAAAAATAAATGAAATTGCTCCATGTGATATAATTTCTTGAGTGGTTGATTATGCTGCATATTTGGTGACATATGGCATGTTATATGACATCAAAAGCTGGTTGAGACCTTTGATATTGTTGCATCAAATGCCATGTTGAAATTGAGATACATGTGTGAATATAAATTATGATAATGATGATACCGTCGGAGACGTGAGTCGACGATGCCCCGGGAGTGTTGGGATGCCCGGAGTGTGTGTGCCGGATGCCCCGGGAGTGTTGGGATGCCCGGAGGTGTGTGCCGGAAGCCCTGGAGGTGTGTGCTGGGGGGATACCTCGTGATGCCAGTTGGGGTACGAGATGCCCGGAGGTGTGTGCCGGATGCCTGGAGGTGTGTGCCGGAGGCTCCTCACGATGCCAGGTTGGGTGCGAGCGATAAATGAGGGATGCAAACACTGATCCCTGGGAAGAAAGATGAAAATGAGATCCTCTTATGAAAGTGAAAATTTAAAATTGAATCAAGTGCATGGTGGAATATGCATGGCTGCTTGATGACATATGTACAAGTGCATGGTGGTATATGCACATTGCATGGTGGAATATGCATGGCTGTTGATGATATAAGTACAAGTGCATGGTGGCTTATGCATGTTGTATGGTGATATATGCATGGCTGTAAGGTGAGGTATGCTCGAATGCATGAATGATATGTGTTTTATTCATGATACTTTGATTGTTCTGTTTGACGCATTGTGTAGTTTGGTGGATCTTTACTGCTGAGTGGTTGTACTCACCCCTTTGGGGATTAACATTTCAGATTAGAAAGATGCCTCTGTCACCAGTCGTGCGTGGTACCTTCTATGGCATACCTACTGACGTTGAGGTGGAGTGCATTGAGCATTCCTGTATTAGTGTACCTGGTCTGGTGTATGTCCGAGTCTGTGTCTTGGTGATGTACGACGTGGGTTTTGCTGATGGCCCTGTTATCCAAGAGTTTTTGTCTGTTCATGTTCGACGTAATGGGGTGATGCTAGGGATGCTGCCACCGCCGCCGCCCGATGCACTGGGTTGGGTGTGATGGCACGTATGACTGGTGGGAGCTAACACTTTTCGACGCTTGTTGATGGAGGGGTGTACATGTCTGATGTAGGGTCGAGTTCTCTTTTGAGTTATAGCCAAGTATAGTTAAAAATCTTGGCCTTTTGCTGTACCAACCCGAGATGTCCATCATGAAAATGTAAATAAAAGTGACTCAGCTTTATCTTTTCATTTGGTGTGTAGTTGGTGTGCATTGCATTATTGTTATTGGAGTAAGGGATGGTGAGACTCATTTATGCTTCCGTTGATGAGCTACGCTGGGACCTTTACAAAAAAAAAAGGGGAGAAGAATTTTATTGATCAACCCCTATGAACTATAGTTCCACTTTAATTAAAAAGTTATTAGACTGGTATGTAGTAGGATAAGTGATAAGTACCTGTGGCGACCCTAACGGATTGGGGAGCGTGCCGAGGGGGTGCCACATATAGGGCTATAATCCATTAAGAGTCTAAGTTACTCATTACGATAAATGTTAGTTCCATGAAATGAATCTAGGCTAGCTGAGACAGGTGCATACTTTACTTAGAGGAAAGGTACTTATGCATCAATATCTCTATAAAATGAGTCCTAGTGCTCTTGGCTGGCTTTTTCTTGTGTATTTTGTATTACCTGCTGCTCTACCTGTGTGATGTTTTTTTTCCCCTTGTTTTGTGGTTAAGTATTGCAAATATTATGTTGTGATTACACTTGCATGGGTTAATGGAAGTTTACAAGGATCATTCTTCTTCGTGCTTGTGAATTAAGAATATGTTTGTGAAATGTCGTCACAAATATTTTTATGACAACATGAGTGTTCTGCTTGGAAAAAATATTGAATAGTTTCAGTCCCTTTTAGTGCAGTTATCAAGAACTGTTTGGTACTAATACTTTGTTGAAAATTGGAGGGGATGTAAGTCTCAATTCAAACTTACCTTTTCATGCCAATTTTCTTTTGAGAGGTTGATGTAGGTAGTTGCCTATATACTTACACCCTACATGTCCTTTCTTGATACTTTTACAAGTTTGTTCTTCTTGTCTTTATGTATGAAAACTGGAATTGTCTTTTTTAATTTTAAGAACTTTTACTGCTCTTAGAAGAATCTAATAAAATTCTGATGATAGTTTCGCTTGTTAACATTCAATTTTCGAAGTCATATGTGGATTGCCAATATTTGTGTTATGTGTGATTATCCAGGCTGCTTCAAGACTTCTCCACCATGAGTATCAGTTGCTGCATGACCAGCCTGTAAGATACCATACCCGTGGACGGATTGCCCGAACTCACTATCTTGATGTCCTGGTGGATGGGCCAACTACCAAAGTGTCATCTATTCATGGAAGTAAGAAGCTGCCTAGTGTTGATGGTGTTCGAGGTCACCGACTGCAAGTATGCCGTGTCTTGCAAGAAGATAGAGAGTGTTAAAAATATGTCTCGATTTGAGCCCGTTGAACGAGAATGCGTGAACTCAACCACGTGCGAGTCAAAGTAGCGCATGTGAATTGGCCGAAATTGTCAGAAGATCGCATGCGGATCTATGAGCGCAAGCGTGAAGAATGAAGAGAGCGTGCAGCTGCGAGAGGGGAAGACCATTATTTTATTCAACCTCTTTAATTGCATGCACATGGACATGGACGTGCATGCATGGTAAATGGACGTGGAAGACTAAAGCCAATTGTGGGCTTGTTTTGTCTTCTTTCTTTAACTCCTTGCTTCTTTCCTTTCTTATTTTATTCATCTGCAGACAACCAAAGGAAAGAAAGGATAAAAAATTACTTGAAGGAGTTCAACGTCGTGGAGATGGTCTTGGAAGACGGCGGCCATCCTTCTTTTGCGCTTAGATATGGGCGCAAGTTTTCTGCCTCATTAAATGCGTCCCATGCATGCATGCGTGTCCGTGAATTTTGGTGGGCGTCAGTGCTGATTGCGAGCACCGAATGAGTTTCACATTTTCTGTCTTGTTTCGTCCTTAAAAGGCAGAGGAGCGAAGGAGAAGGAGGCACTAAGTTATTTTCGGTGGCCGAGAGAGAGCTGAAGAGAGAAGTCGTGAGGCTTCGAAGCTCTCGGCGGGAGAGAAATTTTCTCGTTGAAATTACACCCGAGTGCTTTAGTCGGTTAAATTCTTGTGAGTAGAATTTGTTTAATTCCTTGAGTGAGGTTTCACTAGGAATTGTGAGGGGCTAAACTTTCTTGTGTGAGTTATCGGGTGTAATTTGGGGGCTGGGAAACACTGAGTGTGTTTGAGTACTCGAGTGATTGTAATCTCCGGTGTATCGCTTGTTTCTATAGTGGAATTCCGTGCTGCTCTCCCCGTGGACGTAGGTTCCGATATTCGGACCGAACCACGTAAATCCTGTGTCTGATTTCCTTTCCTTCATTCTGACCATTTTATCCGATTCGCTTGGTCCGTCTATATTCCGCGCACGCGCAACAACAAGTGGTATCATAGCCTGGTTTGGCTGACGTGAAATGAATCGGTAACAATGGAAGAAGGAAAGGTGAGAATCGACCGATTTGATGGGAAGGATTTTGCTTTCTGGAAGATGCAAATTGAAGATTGTACGTACCAGAGAAATTTACACTTGCCCTTATCCGGGAGAAACCGGACTCGATGAAGGATGCCGAGTGGGAATTGCTGGATAGACAAGCGATGGGTGTTATTCGGCTGACGTTGGCTCGTAACGTCGCATTTAACATCGTGAAGGAGAAAACCACTGCGGGACTGATGAAAGCCCTGTCGAATATGTACGAGAAACCCTCTGCTATCAATAAGGTCTATTTGATGCGACGTCTGTTTCACTTAAAGATGGGCGAAGGTAAGTCAGTAGCTGAACATATCAACGAATTCAATGAGGTCGTTAACCTATTGAGTTCGGTTGAGATTAACTTTGAAGATGAGGTACGTGCGTTGATTTTATTATCCTCATTGCCTGATAGTTGGAATACTACGTATTCTTGCTGTTAGTAATTCCTGCGGGTCAAGAAGTTTGACGTTTGACGAGGTTCGTGATTTGATTCGAGTGAAGACATTCGTAGGAAAGAATCTGGTGAACCGTGTCTATTGCTTTAGTAGGTGAAGGTAGAGGAAGAACTAGCACACGTGTTAGCGGGAACATGAAGGACGAAGTCAGTCTAGGACTGGTAGGATTGTACGTTGGAATTGTGACAATAGTGGGCATCGTAGAAGAGATTGTTTTAAGCTGAAAAATGAAAAGGGTAAGGGAATTAGAGTTGAGTCTATAGAAAATGTTGCAGCCGTAGCTGAGAATGATTCGATGGTGTCGATTGTGTCTTGTCGTCGCGAGGATTCGTCATTTGACGGATGGATAATGGATTCTGGTTGTTCATTTCACGTTACACCAAATAGAAACTGTTTTATCACTTATCAGTGCACAGGTAGTGGTAAAGTCCAGTTAGGGAACAACGCTGAGTGCGATGTTGTGGGTGTTGGTGATATTAAAATCAGAATGCATGATGGTATTGTGAGGACATTGACTGGAGTAAGACACGTTCCAGAATTGAAAAAGAACTTAATTTCCTTGGGTGCCCTAGATTCAGCTGGTTGCAGGTATTCTTTAGAAGGTGGAGTTCTGAAGGTTGTTCGAGGTGCCCTGGTGATAATGAAAGGAATCAAGCACGGAGGCCTGTATAAACTTCAAGGTGAGACAGTGACAGGTTCCGCCCTGGAGACGTTGGATGCATCTGTTCGAGAGTCTTTTGACTGCTCGAGGAAGACACGGGTGTTTGTGCCGATGCACAAGTTTGATCTTTGGTGTCGGGATTACGCGGTCGAGAGTTTTGATCGAGACGGAGACTGGTAAGTCGATCAAGCATGTGCGGACTGACAATAGCATGGAGTTCTGCTTGGAGCTGTTAAATAAATTCTGCATGAAAGAGGGCATAGTGAAACACCGCACTAGTGCCAGTAAATCACAACAATTTGCAGAATTGATGAGCAGAACATTACTAGAGATGGCCCGTAAAATGATCTCTAGTGCTGGTGTTACTAGGAGAATCCTAGCTGATGTGCTTAGTACGGTAAGCTACCTGGTGAATAGATTCCCATCAACTGCTATTGAATGGCGGACTCCTGAAGAAGTGTGGTCAGGTAACGTTGCTGATCATTCTAATTTTAGAATGTTTGGTTGCCCATGTTATTTTCGAGCGAGTGATGGTAAGCTCGATGGAAGGGCAAGGTGCATATTCCATGGCTATGCACAAGGTGAGTGGGGCGATCAGTTGTGGTGCCCGGATATAAATTCACATGTTGACAGCAGAGAAGTTACCTTTGACAAGTCTCCAGTACTTCTGGATAGGAGTGTTTTTGGCAGTGTTAATACGGATCTGGACGGTGTTCAGCTCAAGGTGGAGTTGTAACCAGAAACTCTTGAGGTAGTGGGTACTAGCGTAATAATCGACACGGATGATGCTTGTAGCGAGGTGGAGCCAATAGAGCCAACAGTTGCTGTAGCTGCTGAATTTGACAAGGTGCGTGTTCGACCTTACGTCGAGATATGGAAGCAATGATGGTTTTGCTTTATCGTGATACAGGAGGTTATGTCGGAAAATCCTTGTGGAGTAGCTAATTATGCAGGTGGAGTTGGTGTCTTGATGAGGTCCACGATTATGGGAAAGTTAAAGCGCGGCTTGAACTTGGAAGCACTCGGTGGCGGTTGAGCCCGTTGGGACTGTGGGAGAGTAGTAGCGAGGTGTCCACTGAAGCGATTATGATTTGGCTCAAACGTCGAGCCAAGGTGGAGATTGTTGAAAATATGTCTCGATTTGAGCCCGTTGAACGAGAATGCGTGAACTTAACCACGTGCGAGTCAAAGTAGCGCATGTGAATTGGCGAAATTGTCGAAGATCGCATGCGGATCTATGAGCGCAAGCGTGAAGAATGAAGAGAGCGTGCAGCCGCGAGAGGGGAAGACCATTATTTTATTCAACCTCTTTAATTGCATGCACATGGACGTGCATGCATGGTAAATGGACGTGGAAGACTAAAGCCAATTGTGGGCTTGTTTTGTCTTCTTTCTTTAACTCTTTGCTTCTTTCCTTTCTTATTTTATTCATCTGCAGACAACCAAAGGAAAGAAAGGATAAAAAATTACTTGAAGGAGTTCAACGTTGTGGAGATGGTCTTGGAAGACGGCGGCCATCCTTCTTTTGCGCTTAGATTATGGGCGCAAGTTTTCTACCTCATTAAATGCGTCCCATGCCTGCATGCGTGCCCTTGAATTTTGGTGGGCGTCATGCTGATTGCGAGCACCGAATGAGTTTCACATTTTCTGTCTTGTTTCGTCCTTAAAAGGCAGAGGAGCGAAGGAGAAGGAGGCGCTAAGTTATTTTCGGTGGCCGAGAGAGAGAGAGCTGAAGAGAGAAGTCGTGAGGCTTCAGAAGCTCTCGGCAGAGAGAAATTTTCTCGTTGAAATTACACCCGAGTGCTTTAGTCAGTTAAATTCTTGTGAGTAGAATTTGTTTAATTCCTTGAGTGAGGTTTCACTAGGAATTGTGAGGGGCTAAACACTGTGTGAGTTATCTGGGTGTAATTTGGGGGCTGGGAAACACTGAGTGTGTTTGAGTACTCGAGTGATTGTAATCTCCGGTGTATCGCTTGTTTCTATAGTGGAATTCCGTGTTGCTCTCCCCGTGGACGTAGGTTCCGATATTTGGACCGAACCACGTAAATCCTGTGTCTAATTTCCTTTCCTTCATTCTGACCATTTTATCCGATTCGCTTGGTCCATCTATATTCCGCGCACGCGCAACAACAGAGAGCAAAACAGTGTTTTATCCCCTGTGAGAGATGATCATTCCCTTCAGTCGAGAGTCTTTTGTTAACATTCAAATGGATGCTCACCAAGGAAGCCATCCATTTATCGGTCAAGAAGATTCTTCTACCCTGCCTGACAGGACAATTTTGCATGATACTTCTGACCTGCATGTTAAGAGAAAACGCAAGGTAATTTTGATGCTTCTGAGAGCAGAGTATTGTCATCACTTTTTGATATAGCTTTAGGGTGACCAAAAATGTCATTTTGTTGCAGATTGAAGAAGCCCAGATCGCTAGGGAAGTTGAAGCTAATGAAAACCGAATTCGCAAAGCACTAGAGAAAGAAAATATTTTGAGGAGAAAGGTTTTCATTTATCACTTAAGGATATGTGAGCTTTGTGGAGAAAACTTTGGCATGTACTGATATCCTGTATTTTTCTATTGCAAGCTGAGGAACGAATGAGGAAAGAGATGGAAAGATTTGATCGTGAAAGAAGGAAGGAAGAAGAAAGGTTGATGCGTGAACAGCAGAGAGAGGAGGAGAGATTGCTACATGAGCAAAGGCGAGAATCAGAGCGACGGGAGAAGTATTTACAGAAAGAATCTATTAAGGAAAGTATGTGTTTTCACTAGTTAGTTTCTTTTGCTTTATTTGATTGGTTAAGCAGCATCTCTTCTTTTCTCTTTTCTTTACCAACTTCTCTGGTTTTTTGTTTGGAAGGCGGAGAAAAAGAGACAAAAAAGAAGAGCTTCGTCGAGAAAAAGAAGCAGAGAGACGAAAAGCTGTAGTGGAGAAGGCCACTGCTCGCAGAATTGCCAAGGAATCCATGGAGCTTATGGAGGATGAACAGCTGGAGCTGATGGAATTGGCCGCTGCAAGCAAGGGGTTGCCTTCAATTGTTAATCTCGATCATGCCACTATGCAGAACCTTGAGTTGTTCCGAGGTAGCTTTTTTATAGCGATTACTGTTAAGACCAGTTTCACTCCATTGATTCATTGATTGTGTGATATTGTTGTTTTAACTAGGATTCTATGGTAGCTAAGACAAGCTTTTAAATTCCTATGCTCTGTTTTTATCGTGTACCTTAAATTCGGTAGAAAGGAAATAGGGCCCGATCCTTTCTAGAAAATTTACTGGTGTTCCATTGTTGTCAAGAATAATTCTAGATATACTAAAGTTATACAATTACCATCATACTAAATGATGTTAACATTGGATATATGAATAAGTCACCATCTTGTGATTTGAATCTACTCCTGTCATCACCAATTTAATTCATGTCACATAATTTAGTGTACCCATTTTGACACATTCTTGGTATACCTACATTAGTCATCTACCAATTTATGTCAAAGTAAGCTTTGCTTTAACTTAGCTTTGCTTTAACTTGTGCATATATCTTGTGGGATCACTTTAGCTTGCTTATACTGAGTCATTGGTTTAGATGCAATGAAGATTTGGACTTGATATTATGCCTAGATGTTTATCACAAGTTTGCTAGTATCATTGTACGGTTATCATACAGTAGTTTAACATCAATACATTTCTTCTCATCTTTATGCAATGTCATGTTTTCTTTAGGCTGAGTTGAAAGAGGACATCACTGCAGAAGAGTCATTTGAAACTAAGAAGTGTAAACTTGCGGAACTGGGAATTGCTCTGCTTGCTGACCCAGAGTCTAATATTAAACTGTTAAAAGAAATGCTGCAGATGTGCAATGATCACAATCATGCTATCGTTAAGCTTGGGCTTCTATCTTTGTTGGCTGTGTTCAAAGACATCAATCCTGGGTATGTTGCCGAGTTTATTTTGATGTGATCTTTACAGTTACGTCTACTCTCCATGTGTTCCCTCGGCACTGTTGTGATGTTTTCCTTTGTTGTGATATTATTGCTACCGCATTAGACTTCCTACTGAGAAGGAGCTGGTGATGAAAGTTTCAAAGGATGTCAAGAAGATGCGGTATTATGAATCGACACTTCTGTCTGCATACAAGGTTTTACTTGATTTTCTTGTGATTGTTGAATGAAGTGCACTCACCAGAAATGGGACAAAAACACTACAAATCTTGGTTTACACATTCCTGTTTTAGTTAGTTTAATGTTGATTAAGAATTTGTTTCAATCCAATTTTATATACTCTGAGCTATTTCAAAATTTATTTAACAGGCCTACCTGCAGAAGTTGATGGTTTAGAAAAAGTCTCCTTGTATCAACATGCGGTGGTTCGCTGCATCTGTACTTTGCTAGATGCTGTTCCTCATTTCAATTATCGTGAGAGCTTGGTTGAAGTTGTTGTCAGAAACATAAGTTCCTCGAATGAAGTCATAAGGTTTAGCCATATATTTTTAACTTCTCATTATTCTTCTTATGTTAAGAGTTTGCAATAAAAATAAGACCTTTGGTTGACTAGAAGAGGAGAATGGTTGAATAATTGAGAACTTCGAAGAATAGTCTTTTGTTAATGTGGTCATTTGGGTGCAGAATTCTATTCTCATTTTGTGAATGGCTTGGGTGCTTCTGTGACAGATGAACTCATAAGATCACCAATGTTGTATTATCTATGAATATAAGTTGTTGCTTGCTTTTGGTTTAAGTTCCCTGCCCAAACAAAAGGGAAATAGATGAAGCATCGCTTAGCAATCATTTAGAGATGCAATGGCTTATGTTTGTGGTTATGTAAATCTGTGAGCATGTGTGCATGTGCCCTTGTATGAAGTCATGCATGCAATGTAGTATGATCTTTTTTATGTTTAAGTCTGAAAAATAGTAGATAACATTCTATTTATTGTACCTTTTTACTTTCTGGTACGGAGTTGGGACTACAAGAAAAGGAGCTACTCCTTAAAGAGTCAAGTGCTACGATGACACGTGATAGACAATTCTACTTCTAGTTTTCTGGTCATATTCCTTGAGCATTTCTTCACATGTATATTTTTCCCTTTTCCTCTCTACTCTTCTCTTGAATAAAAGATGTGAATGTATATCATCAGGAAACTTTGTTGTGACACTATTAAGTCACTCTTTACAAATGAGGGTAAACACAGTGGTGAAGTGACTGGAGCAGCTGTTCGATTGATTGCAAATTATGTGAAAGCTCATAATTGTCAGATGCAACCTGACTCGATTCAAGTATGTTCTCTTTTTGGTCAAATATCCACGTATGTTTAATAGGTCACTATTTTGAACTTTTGCGTTTCAATTACTTTGTTATTTTGTTTAATTCACCCCCTCCCCTCCTCTCTCTCTCTCTCTCTTTCTCTCTCTCTCTCTCTGTTATAACTATCAAAATGCTTTTTCAGGTACTTATATCTCTGTCATTTGACGAGGACCTTCATAGATCTGAAGCACCAGATAAGGATAAAAAAAGTTAAAAAGAAGAATTATAAGAAAGGAAACCGACCAGAGGAATCAACCCATCCACAACCGAATGATAGAAAGAAATCTAGGCAAGAAATGATGTCGAAAATGAGGGAAGAGGTAGGGGATTCTTATGCAACAACTGCCTACTTTCTCTGATTTTCTAATTTCATATCATAAAATTGAGGTGCTTGGTGGTGTAAACAGGTTGCTGCTGATTATAAAGCAGCTAGCTTCGATCCAGATATTATGGAGCGCCGAAGGATGCAGTCAGAGACACTTTCTGCCGTATTTGAGATATATTTTCGTATTCTGAAGCATACTATGCAGTCAATTGTGCCCAGGTGATTTCATGTGTCATTTTGTATGGTTTTGACACTATAGTGAAATATTCGAACATGGTAGGGCATATTGGTCTTGGTGCGTAGTACCGTATCAAAGCAAATGTTTTATCAGACACTGAAACTGGGGTTTCAATATTGGTCAGGTCTTCAGATTGACATGAAAAAGTTCATAGGACAAACTTAAGGTGTGGTTCTTAATTATAAGTGATGCTGTCCATTTGCTGTGTTGATTTAATCTTTCTCTATAATCAACCTAAAATATGTGCATAAAGTTGAGTTAGAAATTGTCTTTGTGAATGGAATCTAACGGGATACTGTGATCACTTCATTCTTTCTGTTTGTTTTACAGACCTAATGGAGATACTGGTACAACTCATGTGACTGAGGCTCACCCACTCCTCGGACCATGTTTGGATGTTCTAGGAAAATTTTCTCACCGGATTGACTTGGATTATATTGGAGATCTCATGAATTACCTTAAAAAGCTTGCATGTTCTGGTGGAAAATCGAACAGGTCAGGAAAATGCGTGACCGTCTTGGAAAGACTTCACTGTTGCATCATTGCTTTTAAAGTAATGAGGAACAATCTCAATGCTTTGAACGTTGATTTGCAAGATTTTTTTGTTCAGCTATACAACCTCATACTTGAATACAGGCCTGGAAGGTTAGCACTCCTATGTTGGGTGCTCAGTACCTTGCTGTCAAGTTTGTTTTTTGAGGTCATGTGCTCATGCACTTTCAGTTACCTGATTTTATTATAAACAATAGCTCTAAATGCAGATGACTTTGTTCAGAGATGAAATAGTGATCTATTTCTCATGACCACAACACTTTTACCTGTAATTAATATATGATGTCTGAAGCAGAGATCATATCCTTGCTGTCAAGCTAGTTTTCTGGACTCATCTTGTCACACCCCAAAACTACAAGGAATGGGGATGACACGGCCGTCCTTCCACACGAAGGACGCAGCCTCAAATACAACCAACAACCTGATATCAACTTATATATATATTGTCACGACCCGATCCTCGGGCACGCACACATCCTTCTAATTGGTCGATTTTAAAATGCGATATCCCAGGACTATGTATCGCCGACCCTCTCATTTTTTTAAGCACATGCGGAAGCAGTTAAAAATCCCCAGACAATAAAACAATGGGATAGAAAAGCAGGCCATATTTTTCATATTGAAATCTATAACCAAACCTTTATACATGACATTAGATAGAGCACTTCACAAACTATTCATAACCTCAAAGTCTCACTCTATCTACACATAAACAAGGGTTCACCAAGAGATGGGATTTCAATCCTCATCTGGGTCATACTCAGGATCATCCCGATCCTCCTCTGACTCCTCTTCACTCAAATCATTCTCTTCTTCAGCTTCGTCCTCAGCTTCAGACACCGGCTCATCTTCAGGCATCTCTTCAGCTGCCCCCCAGTCTTCTTCCTCCTCCGGTCCTTCTACCTCCTGCTGCAGGTCCCTTGCATCTACTACTGACCCACCTGCTCGATCGGCTGTTCCTTCTCCGAACGCCTTTTCCATTACGTAAAAAGGCACGTCCTCTTCTGGGATAGGACCTTCTCTGCGTCCATCAAAGTAGTCACGGTACCAAGACCGATACCTGTGGGGCCTCTGGTCTTCCTCCCCCACATTGACCCAGATGGTCGACTGGACTAAAACGTACACCAATCCTTCCGGATGAGGGTGGACGTGGAAATGGGTCTCAAACTCTGAAATGTGCTCCGGGACACCATAGTGCATACGAGGACGAGGAGGTGGAGGTCCTACCATTCTAAGGGCCTGAAATGATTTCCCCAAACTGGGATGAGACTACGTCTCAGCAAGTTCTACCCCACTAAGACTCAATTAGGGAACCAATACACCACATGGTTGCCTAAGCACATCACGAGTCAGAGGACTTACCTTGGCCTCAGATTCCACCTGCATATTAGCACAGTTCAAATAGATACCCAAGCAATCACATCACTGATCGAAGCATCGATCAAATCGACCCAGTCGATTACACGTCAACAAGACCACTCACGGTCATTTCCATTCAATCAATCAATTCACAACATCAGATCAAAACAATGATCAATCGACCTAGTCGATTACATGTCAACGATGACCCTTTCCCAGCCAATTCAGTTCAATCAGTCAATCCATGACAAATAAATCAAATCATATCCGTGATTCCATCTATGCTCGATAACTAATCTCAACATTCCTATTCAACATTCCCACTCAAATATAGGCTCAAGGCGCTAGAGGTGACCCCAACACGAAGTCTCGTCATCGTGCAGTACTTAGTCCTTGACCACAAATTACAATAGTATAAGGCACTAGAGGTAACTCACACAAAGTCTCTATCGTGTAGTACTTAGTCCTTCACTACAAAAGCAATAGTATAAGGCACTAGAGGTAACTCACACGAGACGTAGCACTTAGCCCTTCACTATGCATGACAATACTGCAAGGCGCTAGAGGTAATTCACATGCGACTCAGGTCGCCATGTAACACTTAGCCCTTAACTACAATAAGCAATGGTATAAGGCGCTAGAGGTAACTCACACGAAGTCTTCTACTTGTGTAGTACTTAGTCATTTACCTGCTCATGATCTATTGGTTTCCCTCAACACAACACACATCACATCAACTTCCAATAATCATCTTGCTTCAACTATAAGCCAACACACGATTAATCCCTCACGGCCCAATGACATTGTGCCTCGCACTTAACTTCCTCAATTAAAGTAATGTCTTGGCCTCATTTCTTCGTATTAAAAATACCCGATAAAATATCGTGCGTGGGCACACGGCTGGCCTTAGCCAAAATCTAATATTTTCCTTTCCATAACTCCCACATTTTTTTATAGTCCGCTCAAATAGTTTTGACATTATCAACCGATGCCCGGTTATTTTTCAATTAATAACTAATGATTTTCCAATTAAAGAATAATTTCCATCCTTCGCAAATAATTCAATTCAACACAAAATAAAGCTCTATTAAATAAATGGACTTCACCACGACGATCATCACGAAATTTCGGTCGTCGACTAACCCAACCTTAATTTCCGAAAAATAAATAAATAAATAATTAATTTCGAAAATTAATAATTAATTACGATAAATCCAATTTAGCTCAAACTAAAGCCCAATTAAATAAACGGACTACACCACGATCATCAGCATAAAAATTCAGCCACTAGCCATCCAAGTTGAATTTTCGAAAAATAAATAATTAAATAATTAATTTCGAAAAATAATATTTAAATGCAAGAAATTCAATTTAGCTTTAAAATAAAGCCCGATTAAATAAACGGACTTTGCCACGGTCATCAGCATAATATTCCAGTCACTGGCCATCACTATTGATTTTTCGGAAAATAAATAATTAATTAATTAATTTCGAAAAATAATATTTAAATGCCAAAAATTCCACTTAGGCTCGAATTATCAAATTGAAGCCCGATTAGGGTCGGGAAAACCGGGCTACCCTCAATAAATAGTAGACCACGTCTACTTGCTAAATACACATTCAATTTGTCTAATTTGCATCACAATTGACTAATAAACACTAATCTAACAACCTAAACCTAATTAAATAAAACTAAACAACCAATAAGTGTCATTAGCTCACTAAGCAAGGATTAGTGAGATTACTCACCGGAATCGCGCGCAAAGCATATCAATCCGACGGGGACGACACGAGAAACGATTCCTCCCAAAGCGACTCACGGATCGGGGCCGGAAACGGCCCAAAGCGGCCCGAAGCCGGCTGGAAACCCACTCGGTGGGTTGCTGGATCGGCTGCAAATAGAGAGAAAGAGAGAGGGATGGGGGCGGCAAGGGGTCGGGAAAGATGGGCGGAGCTCCGGGGAGGCTGCACGACGGCCGATCGGAGCTAGGCGGTGACCGGAGGTGGCTGAACGGAGGCCAAACAGGAGCTGCAGGAGTCGGCTTGCAGGGGAAAGCGGCACACGCGGCCAGGCGGTAGTTCAGCGAGGTGGCGGAGCATGCGGCGCCCCGCGGGCGGCGGTGCGGCGGCGTCCGAGCGGCTGGCTGCTACTCCTTCGGCGGTGCTGCTCGTTGCTTCCGTCGGGGCTTCACACGAAACAGAGAGGGGGAGAAGGAGAGCTTTGACGGCGGCTGAAAGGGGGGCGAGAGAGGAGAAGGCGAGGTGTGAGCGGCGGACGGCGCAGCGCGAGCAGCACACGAGTGGCTGAGCGTGAGCGGCAGCGAGCGACTCCTGTCTTTGTGCATTTTCTGTTTCGTCTTCTTTTTCGCTCGAACCGTGAGAGGGAGAGAGAGTTGGGAGAGAGAGAAGGAGAGATGAGAGAGAGAGAAGGAGATAAGAGTTGAAAAGTCAAAAAGAAAAAGGGAGAGAGGAAGAAGCAAAATTGAAACCGGCAAGGAGGGGGTCGGTGGAGGTTTTCACACGTGGGGAAAGAGAGAGAGAGTGAGAGAGAAAGAAAAAGAAAGAAAGAAAGAGAGAGAGAAAAGGGGAAAAAGGTGTGTTTGGCTACAAAGGGAAAAGAAATGGGAATATCACAAAAATAAAAGGATTTCCTCAAATAGAAAATCCTAATCCCAATTTCTTTTAAATTGGCTCATAGAATTTCAAGAGAAATATCAACTTAGATTTCTTGGTCCCCACTTGCCATTGCATCCAAAATCCCTCTTAAATTTCTCTCAAATAACTCTCCCAAAATCAATTGATATTTCCATTATCAAATTGATTATTTTCTTTATCCAAGAATCCCCACACTCCTCAATTTCACCATCAAAATTAATCCGCGGCTTCAATTGAACGAAAACGGCCTTAACCCGACTTTTCCCAAAAAGTCTTGGTTGTCGAAAATCTTCGAGAGGCGAGTCGTGGATCCTAGAATTTATTGTGACATGACAGAACCTTCAATTTCTGAAATCGGACTTGAATCGACGGTTAATTTCCATTTGGCGCGTTTTTAGCATAACCTAGGCTACCGGGTGGTTTTCAGAACTTTTTAAGGCAAATAACCCGTGGTCGATTTTCTTCGAACCACTATGAACCCATTCGATTCAATGGCGACTCTCGATTGTCGTGAAAATCTCGAGGATTCAATTACGGACACAGGGTACCAAAACGACAGTAAAATCAAATTAGTGTCGGTCGACGAGAATTTTCCAATTTAGTGGAGTCACCCATGATTGGCCATACATCTCAATCGAACAGACCTATCTCTGATCTTAAATCGATTTTTTAAATTGTGCCACAATGGCCTCTAAAGATGAGTACGGTCGAGAAGCTGATTCTTGATCAAACTCTCAAGTTTATTGCCTTAAATTTTCTTAATTACTTACCCAGACAGTCTAGTTATCTCAAGAGTGATCAGCTCTAAGAATAGCCCTATAAACGCATCAACGAAATGCCCGATTAATTCAGTAGAAAACAGGTTGAGAAATTCAGGATGTCACATATATCAAACCATATATATACATATAAGATAAACCATCAAAATGGTTGCAACATCAGAGTTTCTATAATCCACCAAAAAGAGAAAAGAGATATACGTCTAAAACTTAGACGATCCAACCACTAGTAAGTATCATTTGCACCACTTCCTTAAACCATACCAAAAACAAAATAGAACTCCCCAAAAGCTTCCCATCAACGGCGCTCTCGCTCTATTCATCACTAATCGAGGAACCTGAAAAGTTTAAAGGAGGAGTGGGATGAGCAACCACAGCTCAGTGAGTAATACATATCTTCTAAGTAGATCGAACAACCACTATGCATGTATACAAAGCAATACCAAACTTCATAACGTCAACTCAATATATAAAATACATATTGAATCTTATAAGAGTTATTTCTTATCATCAAAGTTTTATACTAATATGGAAAACTCATTTAAATCGCCATCAAAAGTCAAGTATCAATGGTCGAATCCATTGAATAATCTCCATCAAACACATATCAATGGTCTATCCATCGATCAATCTTTTGCTCAATAGCTAACCATGGTCACGACACAACGCCTTGTGACAAGGCGACCAAGATTCTCCCCTTGGCAAGGTCTCCACCTACAAAGCCGGTAGCTAGGCCTAGAAGGATATCCTAAACCTGGTATGCATACCCCAAAAACCCCTCACTGGGTTCACAGTCATATTGAGCATAAATAACCATTCTCCAATATCAAAAATCCAATCCAAAAATCAATATCTTAAACCAAACAAATAACATTTTGCAACATAACCCATCATCCATTTCATATCCATTTCTGAAATCATCATAAACCTTTCCATAAATTAGTCGCAAAGCAATTTCATATATATTTCTCCACAAACCTTGTATAACATGCTTTTCAAACATTTACAATCAACCAAAGAGTAGCAATTGCTCGATCTGGCTTTTATGCAATAAAAATACTCTTCTTGATTCAATATATATACATACATACTTCAAGACATGATTTTATAAAACCAAAGAAGATATAGTACCACTCACCTCGTCGTCTACGACCAAACGACAAACAATACTCGTATCGTCGAACTCAAGGCCCTATCAAATACCCGAGAAAAATGTTAAAATCTAATAAAACTCTATCTCCACTACGACACAACTAAATTACGCCTTAACTCTAACAAAAGGACTTCTACGCACTAACAAATCGCATAACCAAAGCGATTGTTCAAGCCATTCGCAACACGAAGTTTAAGCGCAAAACTTGATCGCGCCTTAATTTTCTCTTCCGAATCCCAATCCGAACGTACTTATAGTCAATAGAGAGCCCTTGACACATATTACAAGAATCCCAACTTGACCGTCCTAAAATCAAGCCGAAAAATGACAAAATACGGGCCCAAAGCTGTTGGACGCGTACTGTTCACTGCGCGCGGGAAACTTTGAAATTTTGTTTCGGACAAACCATAAGCTCAAATCACGATCCGTAAAATCCCATGGCTCCGCAACACCCTAAACTACCATTCCTACAAAAATACACGGCTCAATGACTCCAAAATCAGACTTCTCCACTCGATTTTCCAAAAAGTCCGAATTTGAGTCCTAAATCCAAAAATTACTTCAATTGGACGAACGAGGGGCTTGATCTCTTACCGGGTGCTGCGTTATGGAGTTGAGTCGGCTTGGCAAGGCATCCGAGGTGTGCACATGCCAAAACTCCTTTCCTTTCTTCCTCTTCTTCTTCTTCTTCTTCTTCTTCTTCTTCTTCTTCTTCTTCGTCTTCTTCTTCTTTTCTTTCTTTTCTTTCTGGTCGAGGACCCCTCAGCTTCTATTTAACCGAACCCTCTCCCCTCTCCTTTTGCTTTAATGACTTTTCAGTTTCTTTTTCAGTTTCTTCTTTTGGGGCCTTTAAAACTTCTTTTTATGTTTCTTCTTTTGGGGCCCACTAGCCTAATGTTACATTCTACCCTCCTTAAAAAAAATTTTGTCCTCGAAATTTACATGTACTTCAATCATGAAACAAGTGAGGGTATTTGTGTCTTGCCTCCTCCTCGAGTTCCCAAGTAGCCTCTCTCTCGGTGTGGTTTTACCATTGTATTTTCACATAAGGAATAGTTCGTCGCCGCAACACTTGATCCTTCTTATCGACAATGCGAATAGGCTGCTCCTCATATGTCAAGTTCTCCCGTAATCTCAATGGAGTAAAGTCTAATACATGTTCAGGATTTGGCACATATTTCCGCAACAAAGAGACATGGAACACATTATGGACACCTGATAGTGCGTGGTAAAGCCAATTTATAAGCAACTTCACCAATTTTCTCTAAGATCAAGAATGGTCCCACGTACCTTGGACTTAATTTCCCACGTGTGTCAAATCTCATTATACCCTTCGTAGGAGAAACTTTTAAGAATACGTGATCCCCCACATTAAATTCTAACTTGCGTCTTTTCAAATCCGCATAACTTTTCTGACGATTTTGAGCCATTCTGAGACGTTCCCGAATCAACCTAACTTTCTCTTCTGACTGTTGAATGAACTCAGGGCCAGTTAGTCTTTTCTCACCAACGTCGTCCCAACAAATAGGACTTCTGCATTTTCGGCCATATAAAGCTTCAAAGGGTGCCATCTTAATGCTGGAGTGATAACTGTTGTTATAAGAAAATTCTGCCAAATGTAGATGTTCATCCCAAGAACCGAAGTCAATGATGCATGATCTCAACATATCCTCTAATGTTTGGATCGTTCTCTCTGACTGTCCATCTATTTGTGGATGGAAAGCTGTACTCAAGTTGAGTTTAGTGCCCAATGCTCCTCGTAAACTCTTCTAAAAGTTAGACACAAACCTAGGATCCCTATCAGAAACAATGCTTACTGGAACTCCATGAAGCTTCACTATCTCATTAACATATCGCTTTACCATATCTTCCATTGAAAGGCCAAATCGATATGACAAAAAGTGAGCGGACTTAGTCAATCGATCAATAATCACTCATCTAGCATTCTTACCACTTGGCGTCCTCGGTAGACCGACTACAAAGTCCATGGCAATATGCTCGCACTTCCATTTAGGTATCTCTAGAGGTTGCAACTGTCCACTTGGTTTCTGATGCTCAATTTTCACTTGCTGGCAAACTAAACATTGATCGACAAATTTTATAATATCCTTTTTCATGTTGATCCACCAAAAGTTTTCTCTCAAGTCCATATACATTTTAGTGCTTCCGGATGAATTGAAAATCTAGTGTTTGTGAGCTTCTTGCGGGATCTCCCTTTTCAGCTTTGAGTCCTCAGGAACACATAGTCGACCACGAAACCTCAAGGATCCATCTACATGTAAACTAAAATCCGCTTGTCTTCTAGCTTCTACACCTTCTATAATTTTTTGTAATTGTGGATCTCCATTCTGTTTAGCCTTAATTCTGTCAATCAACATAGGTTGTACTTGAAGATTAGCTAATTGAGCACCAAGTTGCTGCACCAACACCTCCAAGTCTAACTTCCTGATATCTTCAAGAATGGATTTCTGAGAAGTGAGCAAAGCTGCCATATTTCCAAAGGATTTACGACTCAAAGCATCCGCTACCACATTAGCCTTACCCGGATGGTAATTAATTGATAAGTCATAATCCTTCAAAAGTTCTAGCCATCTTCTTTGCCTCATGTTCAGTTCTTTCTGAGTAAAGATATACTTCGGACTCTTGTGATCGGTAAAGACTTCACATTTTCACCATACAAATAGTGTCGCCATATCTTCAAGGCAAACACAATTACCGCTAACTCCAAATCATGAGTGGGGTAATTCTTCTCATGTAATTTCAATTGTCTAGAAGCGTAGGCAACAACTTTGCTATCTTGCATAAGAACACAACCCAAACCATCTTTGGATGCGTCGCAATAGATTACGAAGCTGCCACTTACAAAAGGTAGAGTTAGAATAGGAGCCGACACCAGCCGTCTCTTCAACTCTTGAAAACTGCGTTCACATTGGTCTGACCATTCAAATTTAACTTTCTTCTGAGTTAGACGGGTAAGTGGACCAACAATCTTTGAAAATCCATCTACAAATCGCCTATAGTAGCCGGCTAGCCCAAGAAAACTTCTCACTTCTGTAACATTTGTTGGACGATTCCACTTAACAACTGCTTCAATCTTCTTTGGATCCACTAATATGCCATCTTTCGAGATCACATGACCCAAGAATTCTATATGATCAAGCCAGAAGTCACACTTACTAAATTTGGCATACAACTTCTTTTCATGCAAAGTTTGCAAGACAAATCTCAAGTGTTGTTCGTGTTCCTCTAAACTCTTCGAATATACTAGGATGTCATTAATGAAAACCACAATAAATTTGTCTAGATATTCCCTGAACACCCTGTTCATCAAGTCCATGAAGGTAGCAGGCGCATTTGTTAATCCAAAACACATGACGAGAAATTCATAATGGCCATACCTTGTTCTGAAAGCGGTTTTAGGCACATCATCTATCTTTATCTTCAACCGATGATACCTAGAACGAAGGTCGATCTTGGAAAATACCTGAGCTCCCTGAAGTTGATCAAATAAATCCTCAATCCGGGGCAAAGGATATTTGTTTTTGACCGTTACCTTGTTAAGCTCTCGGTAATCTATGCAAAGCCGCATACTACCATCCTTCTTTTTCACAAATAGAATAGGAGCTCCCCAAGGAGAAACACTGGGTCTAATGAAACCCTTATCCAAAAGCTCTTGTAGCTACGTTTTCAATTCTTTCAATTCAGTGGGTGCCATCCGATATGGTGCCTTAGAGATTGGTGTTGTACCGGGCATCAATTCAATACAAAACTCAATTTCTCTATCAAGAGGCAAGCCTGTTAAATCCTTAGGAAATACACTTGGAAACTCTCTAACGACAGGAACATCTTCCAACTTTACTACAACCTTACTTGTGTCTTTTACACAAGCTAAATAACCACAACAACCTTTTCTCAAAAGTTTCCTCGCTTGCAAAGCCGAGATCAACCTTGGAGAAGTGTTTTGACAACTTCCCGAAAAAGAGAATTCGGGTTGATTTGAAAGTCTAAATATCACTTTCTTTGAAAAACAGTCAACAATAGCACGATAGGTAGATAACCAATCCATCCCTATAATAACATCGAAATCTCGAATATTTAACTCCACTAGATCCACGGGCATTTCAACATTGTTAATCCGAATCACATATCTCTTGAACACATGATGACCAACTAAGAAATCGCCAGTAGGAGTATCAACACACAAATCACATTCAAGAGGGTCAAGCAACACATCAAGCTTCTTTGCAAATTCAGTTGAAATGAAGGAGTGCGTAGCACTAGGATCAAATAACGCATAAGCACATTGCGAGGCAATAGAAATATTACCTGCAACAACTGCGTTAGATGCTGCCGCATCCTCCTTGGTCATCGCAAAAACCTTCCCACTTGTACTTTGTCTTTGTTCGTTCTCTTGGGACCTACCAACGAAAGGGGTATTCCTCCGCATGAAACACTGGTGTGCTAGGTGCCTTTGTCGCTCACATAGATTACATGATCTATTGCCAATAGGAGGATTCCTTCGTGTAGGACAATCTTGCAGCATGTGTCCCGCTTTCCCACATGAGAAGCATACTCCAGTTTTTCGATGACACTCACCGTGATGATAATTTCCACATGTATTACAGGGGCCCTGGTTACTTGGATTTCTGAACTGTCTTGGCCGGCTGAAGCCTCTTCGCCTTCCACTACCATCAGTATGGCTACCTTGCACATTTGTGGGCTTAAACCTTTTGGGTTGAGGCGCTCCTTGTGTGCCGTGCTTCAGAATGCTTTGTTCCACCTTGATTGCTCGTTCTAGCACATCCTTATAAGTTGTTAATACGAAATGTGCAAATGCGGAATTAATTTCAGGCCGGAGCCCTCATTTGTTACCAAGTGCTCCGCAAACCTACTCAACTGATTAAAGTGGACTGAATACTCCAAAACCGTGGAGTCACCCTGAGATATATGTACAAAGTCACCCTTCATCTTTGCCTGGAATGACTTTGGGAAGAATTAAGCATTGAACGCCTTTTTAAAGTCCTCCTAGGATATAATAGCATCCCTACCTCCAAGACTTGGCTTCATTCTATCCCACCAAAACTCTGCTTCACCTTCCAGGTATTAGGTGGCAAATTTAACTTTCCGATCCTCAGGAGCCTCTTCAGCTTCAAAGATCCCATCAATCTTTTTAATCCAATGCTCAGCCGCGAGAGGATCAGCTTTCCCATCAAAAGTGGGTGGTTTCACCTTTCTAAAATGGGCAAAAGTGCCTGAGCCAGTCGCTCCATCTCCAGTTAATTCTTTTGCTTGGCAATACCAATGGATCATTGCTTGTTCAAATTCAGTTGAACGAGTTGGCTCTTGATCCTCTTCTCTGACTTCGCGCAAGTCAGGACTCCTATCATAGCGGTCCTCAAGTCTCCTTCTCAAAGATGCACCTCGAGAAGCTTGAGGCATGTCTCTAGCATCAGGGGTAGCAACTCGTTTGTCTTTGCTGCTCCTACGAAGCGAGACATGTCTCTAGCTCTGATACCAAAATATGTCACACCCCAAAAGATCAAAGAATGTGACGGCCCGAGCGACGGTCCTTGGACGTGCGCAAGGAAGGAGTCCCTCTCTTGTCCCACATCGCCTAGGGAGGGAGGTCTTGGTTAGCTTATAAGGCTTGGGTTCCTCTAATCTGTGTAACGCGTTTTAAAGCCGTGAGGGAAAAGACCGTGGCTGGAATGGCGGTTCGTCCGCGCCAGGGCGGGTGACCCAAAGCGGACAATATTACACAGTGAGGCCCGGGATGTTATAAGTGGTATCAGAGCCGTCTCCCAACCGCATGTGGGGCCACAGCTCGAATGCTGTTCTGACTCCCGACCTCGTGTTGGGCCACAAAGAGGACGCTGTTCTGTTAAGAGGTGGAGAGTGTGACGGCCCGAGCGACGGTCCTTGGACGTGCGCAAGGAAGGAGTCCCTTTCTTGTCCCACATCGCCTAGGGAGGGAGGTCTTGGTTAGCTTATAAGGCTTGGGTCCCTCTAATCTGTGTAACACATTTTAAAGCCGTGAGGGAAAAGACCGTGGCTGGAATGACGGTTCGTCCGCACCAGAGCGAGTGACCCAAAGCGGACAATATTACACAGTGGGGCCCGAGATGTTACACATCTGCTCATGCACTTTCGTTCACATGATTTTCTTTATAACCGCAGTCCTAGATGTTTGGCAATGACAGAGAAAGTCATGCAAGCATTAGTGACTTTGTTATAATGAACAAACCAGATTAGCAATAGTGTCTTCCTCCCTTTGTATGGTTACTGATTGATATCTGATGTCTCAAGCAGAGATCGGGGTGAGGGCGGGTTTGGGTCGACCAGGTGTGATGCCCATGTGCTAGGTTTCGGTTGCAACTTTGTTCTCTGTAAGTTTGTTTTCATTGGGGATGAGGTTGTGCAGGATGCACGCAGGTCTGGTAGGAACATTTTCTTGGTGAGAAATTTTGTCGAACAATTGGTGGGTAAATATTTGCTAATTGCTATGTGTTCAGGCACGCTTTTTGAAGTATCTCCTTGTGCTCAACCTGTCTCTTTATACTTATGATGGGAATATGGCGAAAGCAGTTCAAGGCCATAGGCGGTTCGAGAATTTCAAGAAGACAATTAATCCAGACAAGTAACTATTATCCTGTTCTTACTCTTTTCAGTTTGTCCGATTTGTTTTATTTTTCTCCCCATTTTGATATTTGGTTTTGTTTTTGTCTTGATATGGATCATCGACAGGCATCTCATCTTCATCTCATCTTTGTGCATGCAGGATGAATTTTGTTAAACTGGTTGATGAAGTAGATGGGGGGAAGATTTCTTGGAAGAAATTCAGTTCCAAAGTGAAGAAACTTCACAGAGATCGAACAGGAGCTCCGTATTTGAGGGAGTCCGGGGAATTCCCAAAACTAGAGGAAAGTTTTTATGCAAATCCGCTTCCTGGGTGCATTTGCAAATCAACAAAGAGAAGGAAGTAAGGCTAAAAGGAGAAGTGTCTCCTTTCTCCGTGATGCAATTTTGGGTGCATAAGAGAGATGAACGCATGCTGTCAAGGTTCAAGAAATCTTGTCAGCCGAAGATGCCACAGCTAAATCAGAAAGTTCCTTGGCCTAGTGCTCAGGCTGGCCGGTATTACATTAGCGTCACTGAGGTGTTGAATTTAAGGCCGCTCAAGGGATTCTGGTGAATAATTTATTCAGAAGAAAATTTACAGAATACCATTGAAAGAAAGATTATGAGCCCATGGTGGCAAAAAAAGAAACAAAATGATAGGAGACTTTTCTGTTTAGGGGATTGGAGAAATCCCATGAAGTGAAATTATAGTGAATTCGATTGTGTGGCACAGAAGACCTTGTAATACTTCAAATTACACAGAATGAAAGATCTCCCTTCTTTATCTTTATATGTAATTTTTCACTTTGGATTGTCAAAATCTGGTTTAGTTATATCCCATATTCGAATGCAAGGCTGTTATTTCACTCATAGTTCCTGTACCATGCGTATCAACAATATTAGGTTTCAGGTTATATATATATGAAGTTGGCACGGAACAGGCGAATGCCATTCATACTTTCAAGCATAGATACAGGGCGCGAGAAATGACTTGAATAGCTGGAGTAGTTTCTTGCTAGACTAACAGTTTTATATCTCTACTACAGTCTCAATGACTACTAGCATCAAATCCGGGGGAATTCTGGTCTTAGAACGAGATTGCGGTCGGCAAATATTTTCGTATTCAATGCCAACTCGTGATTATGTTACTAAACATTACAGGTTTTGAGAGATGATTCAGATGGAAGATTTTCAAAGTACGGGAGTACCCAAAAAAGGAGGAACTTGAACCTCTGTAGAAATCAATTCTTATTATGCTGTAGAGAATTGCGAACTGACATGCTGTTTCAAGCATTTTCTATCGACAGACAAGCAAGGGCTTCTCTTGCAAGTCCCTCAAACGTCTTGAATGGACGAACTTCTTTCTACATAAGGATCACAAAATTCATTGCGTGCTCTAAAACTGTACTAAATGACATTGGGAGACCAAGAGTTTTCTTGTTTGATGTACAGAATTTACACCAAATCAACATATATAAACACACTTAAGACAAGGCTATGAACTGAATCGAGATATCTCATTCACAAACGACGAAAAGAAGTTCGCCAACAAATCTCAATATAGATATCCAAAAGAAGGAGGAAAAGGGAAACAAGAAAACAATGGATAAACAAACCCTCCACCCCCCCACCACTACAATTGAAGAATAGATTCGACAAGTTCATTAAGCGGCACAAGCTCCTCTTTGTTGATCAACCGAAATTCCTGCATCAAATTAAAGCCAATCAAGACTTGCCATCACAAGTCTTTTTTGTACTAGACTCTTGTTGTAAAGCTGATAACCTAACTAAACTATTGCTTGTGACTCATTAATATAGTAATTGAAAGTGTTTCCTTGACCCAAACTTAATAAGACTAAGAACATATCAAAGCCAATCTAAAAAGTATATGGGTAAGTCATATCTGCTAAGCTCAGCAGCTATGCTTACTTACCCATGTGAAGAGAACGAAATGCTTGAAGCAAGTATTTAGATGAGCTTCTTCCTTCAAGTTCACGATTTTCTAAAAATGTGAATGGTACATATGGGCGTAGACACAGAACAAGCGCTTGAAAATGGTTTCGACAACATCTTTGAAATTGCTCGGAAATGGAGCCCCTGTAAACATGTCAGCAGGGATAACTTAGTGCTTATGTAGTAAAAAGCAACTAACAAATTCATTAAATTTCTCTATGTTTTGAGTATAGAGTAAGCATGGATCTCCACCAATTCATGACAAGCCTTTGGCTTTCAATGCACCAAAAACTCTTTTCCACTAATTTGGAACTTGTATCCTAGTCCAGCAACCATACCCCAATCAGGAATTGAAGGCATGGAGGCTTCACAATCGTCCTATCCATTTCTAACAGACTCAGAGTCCTTTATATGCATGTCCTCTATTCTATCAGATGAGTAAAAAAAATTGCATGCACCAAAGTTAGCCAATAGAAGCATTAGAAACATACAGAAAGAGCAACGACGTTGATGTAGAAGTCAATTAGCGTCGCTGTCATCCACCTACAAATTGATAGCACCATTCAATACATTCATAGGATAGAGACTAATATGCTTACATGTCAAAAAACTGACTCGGATGCAAATGAAAGAAGTAGGCCCCCCTCATATTTATATTAAAAAAAAAAAAGTCTAGTCCTGGCATGGGGACCTGCTTAAATTGCATGATCTCATGATTGAAGAATAAAAGTACCAAAAGAAAAGCATAGAAACCTCCATACTTAAAACGTCAATCTAATATCCCAAGGGAGAGTTTAGTGCAACATTTTAGCTTGACGATATACTAACATCTACCTCAATAGTATATCCGTCACTGATCAGCATCACGCTATAAAATGGGAACTAGCATGACCTGGTATGACTGACTTGGTCAAACCAAGTTATCTTGATGGGAGAAAACAAGCCTCACTGAAACTGAGCTGTTGGAGATGGGAATTTACTCTCACCTTCCTTAACTAAGCAACACAAAACTAATCAAATATGAGATACCATTGTTACCTTAGCAGAGAGACAACACAACCAAGTCTTCCAAATATTATTTCCATGGAAGTCCAGAAAGACAAAATGCTGACCGCAAGAAAAGACTCCAACCAGATAATGTACAATCGCAATTAATTTTCCTTTTATTCCACAACTTGAGACAAAAGCAGCAAAACTCAGAGAGGATGAAGGTACCAATATTCCTTGCAATTATGCTCAAGCATATTAGTCTCAACGAACAATGATTAGATAAATGAAGTAGCTTTTCCACCAAAAGCATCCATGCTCGAGCTCCCTACAAAGTTACAACTAGCATCAGAAACAGAATCCAAAGATTTGCAGTTAATGTATTTCAAATCCTTTTAGCTTAAGAATCAATCCGATGGAAGAGATGCTCTACAATTGCTAAGAGAGACACCATGTAAAAGCATCCACGATGAAGAATACAAATCAGAATACTTGATTATTTAAAGGGTGAACAAGATGCTCGAAATAAGTGACCACATAATAAAATTAGCAAGGGCACGCATCAATTTGTAAACCCAATTATTCATACACTAAGTTGACATTTTTGTTGTTAGATAAAATTGATTCATTATGCCAACCTATTCTAAATTGTCTCTACATTCCAAATGCCGTCTCGATATCTTTTCGTGTAGCATTTTTATCTCTTTCATTAATAATGACTTCCCAAAGCATCCCTTCAGATGCATAAATCTTCACTAGAACATTACGAATATTTTCTCGGTGCGCATATCAAATAGCTTCGGGAGAGCAATGAAATAATCAGTACAAATCTCTATTAAACTACAGACCCCCTAAAAAAAATAATAAGAACACCAACCACCACCACCACCACCACCAATAACACAAAATGTAATTTCGGCAGAACAAGCAATAGACCTTGCAAAACTCAAGTTGTTGATCAAATACGACAGTAGACCATCATTGCAAACTTACAATGATGGTCTACTGTTGGATTATCGCCCAAATAGAAAAAAATAACATGAATAACATGATCACAAAAAGGTAAGAAAAATGCAATATGTGAACCTCTCAAGTGAAGTAACCAATTGTGAATATTAATATATTTAGGCAATATTGACAAATATCCATTCAAGCACCAAACTGACTAAAATGTTAAGCATCTCCAGCTTCAAACAAACTTTTCGTGCATGTGTGCACATTTGGAGAGAGAGAGAGAGAGAGAGAGAGAGAGAGAGAGAGAGAGAGAAGCACTTAATATCTTTGTAGCTCTGCAATAAGATGATGCATTTAATTAGACTCAAGACATCATTATACATGAAGCCAGCTTTATTATAATAGCACTTTAGCAAACATAAGTATATGAGATTTTTTTCTCCTATGAAATTGTCAAATGTGATTGTCAAGATGGAATATCCAATTTATTAAAAAGTTCTAAGAAAACTAAACTTACAATATTTAGCCCATCTTGTTTGACACCTACACTAATTAACTATATATTCTAAGGGAATAAAATATCCCAATCATTATTGTTTATGAGTAAAATGACATAATCCTACTACTAATATGCATGGGCTAATAATAAGAGACATTGGGACTAAATTCCACATGAAAAACAAACAGTCACTTAATAAAACTAGATGAACAAATGCCTCCAGCTTTGTCACCAACCATCTCTACCTATTACTCATGCTACATCAGGCGAAGAGGAATCAGGAGCTTTTGTTGCCACATTCATTGCCTTGTATGAGCAAAACCCTACAAAATTCCTAGGGTAGACTGAAGGTTGCCTAGCACTTTCAGGTATCTCTTCATCAAAGCGATGGCACAGTTCTTCAGTGGAAACTTTAAGGATCCTGAATATATAAGCAAGTAGATAAATCAAATCAATTTATAAGAAATACAAGAAAAAGCACCCAATCAGGCTAATAGTTAGATCGAGGTAGCTACACGAGTGCAAGACTACAATCCTAAAAGTGCTATTTTCATTTTGAATGCCAATACCACTTTTATCTAAACTCCCGAAGCCCACCTGGACTCATCATTCAGGTCCCCACTCAAGTAGAGTCAAAGATAAGCAGTGGCATATTCTAAGCATTGAGGAATATCAAATATTCCATTCGAGCAACTTTCCAGGATTAAGTTAAAGCTCCATATCGGAAACAATACTAAAGTAATAGTATGTACTGCCGCACCCTATCAAAAACAACTTCTCTCTCCATAATATTTGCCCAAAACCATCAAAAAGCAAGAAGCTGCTGACCGCTTGCCCAAAAACACATGGAAAAACTCACGTCCACACATGCATGTGCACATCAAAAACAGCTGGCTGATTCCCTAAACATCTTTCATCTTCTCCAAGTTCATCATTATTTAATCACCACTAAATGAAAGACCGAAGGCAAAGGGACATATGACTTAACACTCGATTCTGAGACATTTCTCATCGGCATATCGTTGAGCGAAACCATCAATTACATGCCTTAAACATCAAGCAAGCGTGAACAACAGATAGGTTCCTCACAATCTCACGCGAACATTTTGGCACCAACTACAATAGACAAGCTCATGTACGATTTAAGTCACTGCCCGATGCTAACATAGGCCTAATATCGAAACTGCCATTCAAGCCCAATCAAGTCTGCACAAGCCATCATACATTACAGCTGCCGTCACGGATTCAAATTTCACAAGCATTCCTAAGTCCACACTAAATTTTCAAAAAACAAAATGCATATTGCGGCATAGTCTGAACCTAAAGCCACCGCCGCTCTTTCAAACATTGCGCACCGAGCAGCACAAACCTCCGCCAACACCTCGAGGTACGTTCACTCGACAGAGAGTTTGAATCTCCCGGGAAAGCACATTCACTTTCAGGCCGGTCGCGAGCGAGCGAGCGAGTGGAGAAAGGAATCGGAAGCGGCGCTCACCTGGAACAGCGAGACACGACAGAGTTGGCGACGGGGAGAGGAAGGGGAGGGGCTTGGGGGCGGAGGCGGGGGGCGTCGGCGTCGGAGTCGGGCGACGGAGGCAACCAGCGGAGGGGCGTCGGCGTCACGGTTCACTGGAAAGGGCATCGGCGTCGGCGGAGGTGGAAAGGGCGTCGGCGTCGGCGTCGCCATCGCGAGCAACCTGTGGAGGCAAAGGTGGAGGGGCGACGGCGAGAACGGGGAGAGAGAGCAGAGGAGGGGAAGAGCAAATGGAAGCACAAGGTTCATTTTTGTTCTCCCCCACAACGGAACGGAGAACGGGGGAGAGAGAGAGGAGAGAGAGGACGAGTCGACGGAGTCGCGAGGGAGGAGAG